>CAUYQG010011427.1:0-30001 GCA_963574415.1 Tarsius wallacei
TAACCCAGACCCCTGAATTAAAAAACACAACTGCATTGAGACAATTGCCCAGCAATGGCAAATTCAAGAGAGAAAAAGTAAAAAATTTGGACTAGGACAAGCTGTGACTCCCTTAGAACAGAGGAGGGACAGCCCCCCTATAACCAAATACCATTTTTGCCTGAGGCCTTTGCAACATGCAGTGTTGCATGTTGCAATATGCCCAGCATGGTACCTTATCATTTTGATAGCAACTTAATTGTCTTTTTACCAACTTATTACTTGAAATGATCATAGAGCCTGTCTGTTTGCTGTATCCAGGCTGTGATATATTTTCCTAGTGGATTGGTTTTTTAAAAAATAAAGGTTAAATCTTCCCCCCCCACAAAAAAAGAAAGAATTCTGCAGGTGTCAGTATATTCATGGCATTTTTCTATTAAACAAATTCTTAATACTCCCCCCCCATAATTATTAGATAATGAAGGTGTTGGCCTTTTAAAATCAACTATGCTGCAGTTTTTTAAATCAGTGTCTTCTTTTCTTAATTTTTGTTTTAGTATTTTCAGATATATTCAATATTAATTGGCCAAATCTATCAGTCTTTTGCTTTATTATTTGTTTCATGCTTAGAAAGATCCATGCCACCACACCTTATATAATTCTCCATTGTCTTATATATCTTTCAGGATTGTATCTCCTTGCAATTAATTTTCCTTCACTTTGGAGGGTGGTATGATATAGGGCTCTAACTTTATTTTCTTCCAAATGGTTAGACAGTTGTCTCAGTATTATTTATTATGTAATCTATCCTCGCCCTTCTCATCGAATTTGTTGCCTTGATTGGATTCTTACGTTTTACTTATTTGTGGGTTTCCTGTGGATTTTTCTTCTCTGATTTATTATTCCTGAGCCAGACTTAATTGTTTAATTATTGTAGCTTTAAAATAAATTTTAACGTCTGTTAAGGTAAGAGCCCTATCATTATTCTTCATTTCCAAAGTGTCCTTGGCTAATCTCACCCATTTTTTTTTTCTGCCAGGGAAACTTTTAAATTATTTTGTCACTGCTCTCCCACCCAGACAACAAAGACCACAGTGATTTTCATTGCAATTGCATCAATGGTATAGCTGTATTTGGGGAAAACGAACATTTTGTCTTTGTTGGCTTTTTTTAACATCTGTAAATGCGCTGGCCACCTAATCCCAAACATTGTAAATAACACACACACACACACACACACACACACACACACACACACACACATATACCTATGTGCTTGTATTCTTTTGGACTTTGGGAAAATTTATTTTTTTCACATGCTTCACATTTCTTTTTTAGTTAAATCTTAGGTTTAATATTTTTGTTGCTATTGTGAATGAGATTGATCCCATTGTTCTACACCTACTGCAATTGCTAGCTTTATATTAGTACTGTTATTGATCTCCTCATTTAACTTTCCCATGAGTTGCAATTTTTAAAGGGAGATTCTCTTGAGTTTTTAAGTAAAGTGATATTTACTTCCCAAACATTTTATTATCTTTTGAGAATTTCAAACATGGAGAAAAATTGAAAGAAAAAATAAAATGAACACTCATATAGTCTCCACCTAAATTCACCAATTATTCTCTTGAGTTTTTAAGTAAAGTGATATTTACTTCCCAAACATTTTATTATCTTCTGAGAATTTCAAACATGGAGAAAAATTGAAAGAAAAAATAAAATGAACACTCATATAGTCTCCACTTAAATTCACCAATTATTGATACACACACACACACACACACACACACACACACATACACACACACGAGAAGGACTCAAAAAAACCTAGAATTTATTTATAAAAATTGTGTATTTATTCTTACATATTTAAACTTCATTCACGTTTAAAGTACTCTCTGGTTGGTGTGATACACCTATCAAGACGCTTTTCCACTGCGCAAAACAGTTTTTGAACTGGTCAAGTTTGATGCCTTTAAGTGCTTCTCACATTTTTTGCTTTATCTCTTCCGAATGGGCAAAAAATTTCCCTTTGAAGGTTCTTTTCATCCAGGAAAACAAAACAAAAAAAGTCACTCAGGCTGAGATTGGGTGAATAGGGAGGGTGGGGCACGGGGGTCATGCTGTTTTTGGTCAAAAACTGCTAAACACTCAGTGCAGTGTGGGCTGGTGCCTCATCATGGCAAAAGAACTAGTTACCTGTTTGCCACAACTCGGTATGTTTCTTCTGCAAATCATGACGCAACCTTGTCAAAACTTTCAGATAAAAACTTAGGTTGACTGTTTGATCTGGAGGAACAAATTCCAGGTATACTACAAGGGGCTTGCCTTCCAAAAGATAATTCTATGTTGTTTTTGGTCCCTTTGTGTACACACACACACACACACACACACACACTTTTTTCTTTTTAGTTTCTACACATAGAATTGAAATGCGCACTTTCTTGTCACTGTTGTTTTACTAAACAATTTGAAAAGAAGTTGAAGACAGCATGATATTGTAATACAGAAGTTAGCAAAATATTTTCTTTAAAGGGCTAGATGGTAAATATTTTAGAGCCATTTTGTCTCTGTCACAACGACCCAACTCTGCTATTGTAGCATAATAGTAGTCATGGACACTATAGAAATGAATAGATGTGGCTGTGTCCAATATGACTTTACTTTAAAAAATAGATGGAGACCTGTTACTTGGTCCTAGAAGCCTTAGTTTGTGGACTCTTGACCAAATTCTAAGTAGTTCAGCATGCATCTCCTGTGAAGAAGGACATTTCCTTACATAGCCACAATAATCCTTATCACACCTGTTAAAATGAACAATAACAGTATTTCAAATCTAATCCATAGTGGAGAGGTAGTTTATGTTGGATTTTGCATATGATTATTTAAATTTACTGGAGAAAAAAAAAACCTCACTCTTTTTATGTATCTCTAACAGTGAGAGCCTCTTGTTCTAATTTCTGTCCTCCCTCTTCCTTAAATGGGGTCTGGGCTCCAGATGCTGGAAGGGCGGCTCTGTGGAGCCGGGGTCCTGAGGGTCAGTTCACAAGCAGATCATGGAGGGATTAAGATGCCAGTAGAAATTTTCTGACTGATAGTGTCCTTGAGAACCTTAATGATAGAGGTGGTGGGAAACTGGGATGCTCTGTAGCAGGTCTCATGGAAAGTCAGTGAGGACATTTGGTCAGGCCCTCAGGTTTATTTTGAGCGTTATTTTCAAA
This sequence comes from Tarsius wallacei, assembly GCA_963574415.1. NCBI lineage: Eukaryota > Metazoa > Chordata > Mammalia > Primates > Tarsiidae > Tarsius > Tarsius wallacei. Next base: position 3,201 of record CAUYQG010011427.1, read on the forward strand.
GAAGGTTATGGTTATTATGCACTTGTTTTTGGCTCAAAAATTAATTTGCTAAATGTGAATGTTTAAACTTTATTAGAAATAGTAACCCTGCTTTGATATGTCTTCATTTTGAAAAGCCTCAGATATGCAAATCTCACCTGAGAGACCTTGGAAGGGCTCATTAGGATGGTGTCTGTCAGCAACATCAGATCAAGGTTTCTGGAATTGAACGATCCAGATTTTGGGCCGAGATTTGTTTCTTTTTTCTTTCTTTCTTTTTTTTTTGAGTTGGAGTCTCACTCTGTTGCCCACGCTGGAGTGCAGTGGCACACTCACAGTCACCCCAGCGTCTACCTGCTGGGCCCTGGTGATCCTTCTGTCTTAGCCTTCCAAGTAACCGCAACTACAGGTGCGTGCTACCATGCCTGGCTATTTTCTTTTTTTTATTGTGGAGATGAGGTCTTGCCAAGTTGCCCCGGCTGGTCTTGAACCAGTGGCTAAGGCAATCCACTTGCCTCAGCCTTCCAAAGTGGAGATTTAAAAAAAAAAAATCAGATCTGCCTGTAAGTGCATGACCCTTTTGCTGTGTTGAGCACAACACAACACATCACAGTAAATAATTAAGCACAGGCTGAAGCATTTTCTGAAAAGGTTTCTGTGGTAGATTAAATGTGGTTGGTGGCAAATTCTTTGCTACTTTTCCCTTTGTGAGGTGGGGTCTATTTCTCTACTCTTGAATCTTGGCCATCCTTGTGACTAGCTTTAATGTGTAGAAAGCAATAGAAACAACAGGCGTAATTTTGGAGAACAGGCTATAAGAGATCTGTGGCTCCTACTTTTGCCTGTCTTGCAATGCTCACTTTTGGAAGCTGTCCCCTAAAAAGCCCTACCATTCTAGATGACTATACTGTGAGGAAACTTAAGCTAACCATGCAGAAAGAGGTTAAGTGGAGGGGCACTGAGGCACACATGAATGAAGCCTTGACCCTACCAGTCCATCTCAGTGCATGACCCCAATCAAGTGATTGACCTCAGCTGATACCACAAAGCACCGAAGAACCACCCAGCCAAGCCCTGCTTGAATTATTGCCTTGCAGAATCACAAACAAATAAAATAGTTGTTTTAGGCCAGTATATTTTCTGGTATTTTGTTGCTCAGCAATAGATAACCAAAACAGCTTCACCAAAAGGATTTATGCATTGGGTGAGAGGTTGGCTTATATAATTTTTATTGTATCTTTTAGCACTAAGATCCTAACATTCTGTGAGTCTTGCTTATAAGAGTGTACCAACAACCTTCATTTAATACTTTATTTTCTCCTGAGTACCTAAGGGGAGTTTGTTCATGGGGCGGGGCGGGGGGTGGGGAGGGAGAAATATACACTCCCTGCTCTCAAAAGCTTACAGGGCGCCAGGTGAGAGACAACTCCATGAGCAACCCTGAGTCCCAGTCACACCCAGGGGACTGTAATGGAGGGCAAAGGAGTACCTTCTGGGCATGAGCAAATGCAGGAGATGGAAAGGAGATATGTAGAATGATGAAAAGTCTGCTGGAGGGAGAGATAAAAAGCCCATGATGAGGGGAGCCAGACATAAACCTGGAAGGGTAGATTGTGGAGCCCTTAAATGTTATGTTAAGGAGGTGGCCAGTCCTCTGTGGGCAAAGCAAGATCTTGATACAAAGAGGGGCATGGTTGAATCAGGTTTTAGGAGCATAACTGGTGTGATTCAAGTGATGAAAGTTTGTGTACAGGGAGGCCAGTTAGGAGATTTTTGCAATGGTCAAGGTGTGAAATGAAGAGGGTCTGGACAGAGTCTGTGACAATGGAGAAGGAGACAAGGCGATGGATATAGAAAAATGGCGATGGTAAAATCAACAGGGCTTGGCATCAATTGGATGCTGAGGTGACGGAAAGCAAAGGGCTAGGGAGATAGGGAGAAGGTGGCACCCTCCGGCCACGAGGAACTGGGGAGGAGGTGAGGCTTGCAGGAAAGAGAAAGTGCTTGAATTGGCTCTGCTGAGCATTTTTATCACCCCCGAGGAGGAAGATGAGTTGAGGCTGGAGGAAAGGACAGGACGGGAATGAAAAACCTGGCGGTGGAGAGAGGTGGGCTAGGCTCAGTTTGGGCAGCTCTTGGACGTCGAGGAGGCAGTCAGATTCTGCTAATTCTCCAGGTCATAGAAAAGGTAATATTGACATTTCTTTTCAGAAAATGGAGAAAAAAAATCCCAGAATCTTGCAGTGTTATGGAGAGAAATTCAAAATTGAAGGCGGAGACAGCTGGAAATCTGTTTTTCAAAAACCATTCTGCTATGACTGGTCCCATTTGATGCAATTTACATGCATGTAAAAGTGTTCCTTTAGGAAAAAAGAGATCGTGAGGCCAGACAAGATTTGCACCCCCCCTCCCCACTTCCTAAACTCCTAATGCTGCTTCTGGATGCTTCTTTATCTGCTCAAGACCACAGAATATGGCTCAGTAAGGTTCCTGCTCGCTCCCTCTCCCCGGGGTCCTGTGACCATCCTCTTCTGCTTCTAAGTCTCCCTTCCTCCTCCCTGCTCCCCGCACTTCATTTCCCTGATAAGGATCAGGCATGGTTGATACAGTAAAGCTGTTTAATTTTTCTCCCTTGTCTATTCAAGGGTATTTATTTATTTATTTTTTCAAGTCGGGATCTTACTCTGTCACCCGGGCTGGAATGCGGTGGCACAACCACAGCCTCAGCTTCCTGGGCTCAGCTGATCCTTCTGCTCCAGCCTCTCTAACAGCTGGGACTACAGGCACATGCCACCACGCCCAGCTGATTTTTTTATTGTTTTGTAGAGGTCAGGTCTCACTATGTTGCTCAGGCTGGTCTCAAACTCCTGGGCTCAAGTGATGCGCCTCAGCCTCCCAAAGTGCTGGGATTACAAGCGTGAGCCACTGCACCTGACCTCTTTTTTGTTTTTTTTCTTCTTTAAGGTTGGAGCTCATTTTGGCCACTTAATGACATCCTCTACAACTATAGAAATGACCGCTGCCTTATTCCCAATAGGTTTATAAATAGTAGGTAAGTGTTCTACTCTTAAATTTTGTCTTGAAAATTTTAGACTTTACTTGAGTTTTTCTCAAGAAGGCTGACACCAACACAACAACATCGTGTGACTTACCTTTTTCCTCTCAGGGATAATCACAAATGCTGTCTTATCTTTTTCACCTGTTCAGCAATTCTCCCACTTCTCTGGTCAGCATTTATGGAGCACTTATTATCTGCTAGGCCCTGTGTTGTGAGCTGCCAGTGGAGGAATGAATGGCACAGGCGTGGCCTTTTTTTGGAGAGTGTTAACTCACGAGGGGGTATTCTTTGGGCGAGACTAACAACAAAAACGATGCCTCCCAGAAAAAGCATTTGTCTCGATAACATTTTCCATTGACGTGAGGCAGACCCGGGCCTCTGTGGGCTCCTGTGGTGTGCTGTTACCGATGGGTTATCAGGAGAAAGGGGATTGAATAAGCTGGACAGCTCAGAGGACTATGGGCAGCCAGAACAAGGTGATTAAGTCCTAGGCAGAAGGGGAGCGTTTGTGTATCTGCCTTCTGGCTGCCAAACCTAAGAAAGATGGGCTTTTCTTCAAAGATCTCAGATTGGCCAAATGGTTCTGATAGTTGCGACAATGAGAATTCTTAGGCAATTTGAGTCTTGAGGGTTGAGTTGTTTTAGTAAGGCTGTATGCAATACCCTTTATTTGTAGTTGCAAAATGCTTACTTTTGTCCTCCCCATCCTTGCAAAGAGCTTGCCTTTGTCACAGCAAGTGGTCATTCATTTTCCTCTGAGAAAGGGGGTTGCTGTGGGCCTCTGGTCCCCTGGGTGGTGTCCTACTCTCTAGGTAAAGAGAATTGATTGAATAGTGGCCCTATCATTTCACTTGCTGCTGGTTGGAGTAAGAACACTGTCCTGTAATTTGAGGCGGTTGCATGCCACTTATCCACCGTGGACCAGTCGTGACTCTTTTCTGGGCTTACATTTTCTTGTTATGTGCTGAATTATGTCCCACCAAAGTCTCTATGTTGAAATCCTAATCTCCAGTACCTCAGAATGTAACTGTATTTGGAGACAAGGTCTTCACAGAGATAATCAAATTAAAATGAGATCATTAGAGTGGGTTGAACCCTGATCCAATATGACTGGTGTCCTTATGAGAAGAGGAAATTTGGATGCAGGCATGTACACGGAGGAAAGGCCATGTGAGGACATAGTGAGAAAACGGCCATCTACAAGTCAAAGAGGGGCCTCAAAATGAAACCAATCCTGCTGACACCTTGACTTTGGATTTGTTGCCTCCAGAATTCAGGAAACACATTTCTGTTGTTTAAGCCACCCAATCTGAGGTCCATTGTTATGACAGCCTGAGCAAACTGATACTTATCCTTACAAGGAAGTAGGAGCAGGTAGTTGAAGCTCCTCTGGCTCAGATGGGCCTCGACTGTATTTTCCTTGAGACCTGGTCCTGTCTGGAAGATCCCAGTGGGCCAGGGATAGATCTGAAGTGCTTGGGTAGAGGTTGCCTTGACAGATGGCCTGTGGATTGTGTGTTGTGTTGAGTGTGACCAGAGAGACTGGGGAGCCCTGGAGAATAAATAAGAAATGAGAAACCCACTGTGTAGACTGTGAAGGGCTATGCCAGTGTAAGGAGTGGCTTTTGTGCCACTGAGATGCTTAGTGACTGAAATACAGTTGTGAGGCAAAACTCAGCTAATTCTGCTTTGGCATCAGACAACTCTCTGTTCTAATATTTCCCATCTTCAAACAAACAACCCCCTCCTTTTTTTTTTTTTTAATCATAACCTCAGTCATACTCTCCTGCAGTTGTTGCTTCCTGTCTCTGCTCATTTCACAGGATATGTCCTAAATGTGTCATCTGTGGTCATCACCACCCCTTCCCGCATGGCACCTGGATGGTGATTGGCTCCTTCACCCCAGTAGGTCTGCCCTTGTCAAGATCTCTCATCATGTCCTGTGGCCACATCTAGGAGTCTCTCGAGGCTTCTATGTCCTTATCTTTTGTGATGTCTCAGCAGCCCTCAGCTCAGTTTACCACTCCCTTTTCCTTGAAATGCTTCCTTCTCTTGGCTAGCCCAACAGACATGCCCCTTCAGGTTTATATCTTACCTATCGGCCTTCCTTCTCAGTCCCCTTCTTTGGCCCCAACTCTCTCTCGACTTCTCAATGGTGGAGTGACCTGACACTCTGGTTGTTTTCTCTTACTTGACACTCTTTCTCTTAGTGTCATCATTAAGTCTCAGGTCTGAGAAACATCACCCACATGCAGATGACTTTTCAATCAATATCCTCAGCCTGATAGCACCTTTATCCCCCAGGCTCATGCATCCCACTGTCTATAGCAGGCCAGTTGGGTGTTGGATGGCATCTCAGACTCACCCAAAATAATATTTTCACTTTTTCACTCTAACCACAGTAGAAAATTCTATTCTCAAACATGCCCACATGTTTTGCAACACGGAGGCCTTTGCACTTGTTGAAATATACTCTGGGCCAACAACTGAAATGGATTCTTTATGGCTAAATGGGCCAACAACTGAAATGGATTCTTTATGGCTAAAATGAGGCACACCAGAAAGGGAATCAAGTGGCTATGGCAGGGAGAGGGGTGGATCACATACTTCTGTGTTACTAACTGCCTTAAGGTCTTCTTTCCTGTAATCGAGCAGAAACTAACCCTTAAAAAATGTTGTTAAAACAGCTACAACCGGGAGTTTCCCAATTGACCCTGGGCAGATTGCCTGATGCAATCCTCCTTCCATGCCTTGCAGTTCCGCCAGCAACTTTAACCAGACAGGAAACTGACCTTGCAAACATTCTTTCCTGATAAATAACCCTGGACCTCAAGTCAGTTTCAGTCGGCTCTCAGACGGTACACAAAACATCTTTCTGCCCGATAGTTCACCTGTTGACAAAATTTTTGCGCTATAATTCCACCCTAAGGTTAACATAGGATGTATATTATCTATATGTTTGCCCACTGTGCACGCACTTGACTTCCCTCATAAGTATTCATAGATTTCCCCCAAACCTGCTAAATATGCATGTAAGACAGACCCTAAAAGACAAAAATGTCAGCTTTCTCCCCACTTCGGTTGCCCCAGAGGCTGTGTTCCCTTATCTGCAGATTTTCTTTCTGTAAATAAATGGTTCTTATTTTCCTTCCCTTCATAGGCCTCATGGTCATTTGTTAACACATTGGTGGTTCCCTCTACCTGGAAATTTCTTCTTTCTGATCCCCACTTGCCTGTCTCCTTCTTGCTACTCAGATCTCAGATTAGGTCACCCCTTCTGAGATGTCTTTCTCCTAGACTTTCTCTGTCACTCACGCTTTTAACACTCTGTGTACACTATGTATTATTTTGTGGAATTTCTTATTTTTAATTAATTTTTAATTGTTTTCTTTCAAGTTCTGAGAGAATGGGGGCTGTGTCTGTCTTGCTGTAGGTTGTCACTACTATATCCCTAGTGCCTAGAACAGGGCTAAGCCTCACAGACACTCAAGAAGTATTTGGTGAACCATTTTAAAAGTCACTTAGCTTTTTTAGTCCTTAATTCCCAACTCTTAGAAGTGGGTTGTAAGAAAGCTGGAATTTTGTCTACTTTTTAGAATAAAAATTTTTTATCATTGAATTGGAGAAAAATTCTCAATCTAAGCCATGTCAGAAGGAACAAAAGCCTTGTCATTTTTAAAATGAGGAAGTAAACATGCAGTTTTCTCCTTTTTTGCCCCCTGTTGATCCATCAAAATAGTACCAGCGGACTGAAAAAGTTATAAACCACAAGGACAGGGAAAAGGAAAGAGGAGAGAAGAATAGGTGAGAAAATGTCCAGAAATGTTTGGAAGCTGGAAGACAGAGGGAGCCTGGCAAGGGGTTCAGTGGGGTACCTGCAGGAAGAGGCTGAGGAGAGTGAGCCAGCTTAGTCCAGAAGCCCACAAGGTCCAGGACTTGGGGCACCAGATACTACAGACATGGAGCCAAGAATGTGAGAGTGGCTGCAAGTTTCTGTGCGGAGCGTCTGGATGGTGTGTCTCCATTTTCCCTGTTCCGGCTGCTACATCCCTCCCTCTGACCAGAAGGAGAGGGACAGTTGAAAGAGAAAGGTTCAGGGCTTGAGTTATAAGGCAGAGTGAAGAGAGCAGGAGAGGGGCAATAAGGGTCTGAACTCTAAAAGGTGGGTCTTGCAGTCAGGCTTGCCCCTGGGGAGGACAGGGCTGGCAAATATTTCTTTGTGGAGAATTTTAGCCACGTAATATCAGTTTGTTGGCATTATTCTGGTGACCCAGTCTTATGTGATCCTGTGATAAAAGTACTGTACTGGCCAGCAGGATGTATCTGTTTGCTGGGCCACTCTCTTGGAACCAGGGCTCAGCCACTGGGCCCCAGGATGACTCCATAAATATGAAACCTAGGATTCCTTGGAGCATCTGGTCAGCCTCTTGTATGAAGGAGAGGGTCAGAGAGCACCCTATGGGAAGAAACAGGGCCTAGGATTCATGCAGGACCTAGTCTGGTCTTGGGGCACCTTACTGGACAACACGGCTTGCCCCTACCACTCCTAGGGGAACAAACTATTTCTGGCCAGTCCTAAGGGGCAATTTGAGGAAGATAGATGATAAAACATGGAATACTATCAAAGAAAGGACATCTAGATACTTACATCTAGATGTCAGCCATTTCATTGATTGCCCTAGAGCAGGGGTCCCCAACCCCAGGGCCACAAACTGGTACTGATTTGTGGCCTGTTAGAAACCAGGCTGTGCAGCAAGAGAGTGAGTGAGCGAAGCTTCATCTGTGTTTACAGCCGCTCCCATCACTCACATTACTGCTGAGCTCTGCCTCCTGTCAGATCAGTGGCATTAGAGTCTCATAGGAGCACGAGCCCTGTTGTGAAATGTGCATGTGCAGGATCTAAGTTGCGTGCTCCTTATGAGAATCTACTGCCTGATGATCTGAAGTGGAGCTGAAGTGGTGATGCTGGTGCTGGGGAGCAGTTGCAAATACAGATTAACATTAACAGTGAGGTTTGGCTGCACATCCCCCTTCCTCCCAGGTCATGGAAAAATTGTCTTTCACAAAATCGAGCCCGGATGCCAAAAATGTCGGAGACTGCTGCCCTAGAGTGGAGCCCACCAAACACTCTCTGAGTCTTCTATTTATAGATATATACTTCTTTTCTCTTGAATATAATCAGATAGTCAGGGCACATCAGACATATAAGGAAAACCTTTCACGTGAAGGACAGGCACCAAATTAAACAAACTAACACACACACACACACACACACACACACTCACACACACACACGAAATAGACCTAAATCAGAGTAGGCGTGAACAGAAAGCTCTAAAAGTCCTCAGAGAGATGAGTTATGGCATTCATAAAACAAGTGCAAGATGCAATGAAGAGAAAAGAACAACCAAAGAATAAGAAAGAGAGCTCGGAAACTGCATATGTGATAGCTGAAATAAACTCAGTAGAAGGTTTGGAAGATAAAGTCAGTGAAATCAACCAGGAAGTGAGGCACGAAAGACAAGGATGGAAAGGAAGAGAGACAGTAAGGCAGGGAGAAGTTCAACTCAAGAAGACCACCACTTAACAAACAGGAGTTCTATGAAGAAGAATGAGAAATGAGAGGAGAAGAAATTATCAAAGAAATTCTAAGCAAAGATATATTAGACTGGAAAGACAAAAGACTCCAGATTGAAAATTCCCCCAAATGCCCAACACAATCACCGAAAGAAAATCCACACCAAGGCACATCATTTTAGAAAGTTGAGAACACCAATGTTAAAGAGACCCCAAAGGCTTCCAGAGAGAAAAATGAATGCCTTGTGTAGAAGACTGTGAATTAGAGTGGCAATTTTGGATGCTAGAAGACAAGAAAGTTTTTAGAATTCTTCAGGAAAATGACTGCTATCTGTATGCTACCTTTACATGTAACTGCTAAGTTAGCTGAGCACAGAATTTAAGTATTTCCAACAAGTACTGTAAAGACCCAGAAAGTGTCACTGTGCATCTGAGAAGTATTATAAGATATGTTGTTACATAATGAGGGCATGACCAAGAAAGAAACAGGGTCTTCAATTCAGGGAAGATGGTGAGGTGGGTCTTGGGGAGGATAGATAGAGAAGAGGCCTAGGTGGCCACCAGCTTAGACTGGAGAAGAAGAAAAGATGGCACCTTGGGCAGGGTATCCCTTGGAAAAAGATAACTGCTACATTATCTGTTATAAGAAAAAGCACTTGGTTAAACACAGAGAAAGATTTACTAGAGCTGAGAGAAATTTGGGAAAATTCAATATTCAGCTTCAAGATAAAACAATGATCAACCCAGAAAAAAACCAAACAAACCAGAAAAAAAGATTTGAAAGAAAAAAGGTGTCATACTATCATATTTTCCTGAATGTAAGATGTCATCAATTGTAAAAACATATTATTTTAAGAAGAAAAAAGCTGTTGCCTATTTTTTAAAAAAAGCAAACTGTGAGTTGTAAGACACATTCAAATTTCAGAGGTGTTAAAAAGTTTAAAATTGTACTTTTTGGAATTGGTAAAAAATAATATCCTCTCTGGCTTTGCAGTAGACTATACACTGATTACTTATTTAACCACAAATTGTGATGTGAATTTATTGTAAGCCTAAGGAGAGCAAAAGTATGAATGTTGACCTCTTTGGGAAATATACCTGCTAAATATGCATATGCAAAAAAGAAAGGTAATAGTTAATGTCTAGGATTGATAAATCAAGAATTGGCATTAATCAGGCATATGGATATAGTCAAATGAAGGAACAGCTAACTTGGTTGAAAATGGTGGCCTAGGGTTGGTTGGGTTAGGTTGGGATGAAGTGATTCAGAGAATTGCTGATTTTTATTAGAAGCCTTTGGCCCATTAGTGCATGTTTAGCAAATATATGTTATTTTGATGTTATTTTGATGTAAACAAAGGTAGAAGAAAATACACACACGCACAAAACCTTTTTGGAGCTTAAAAGTGGGTCAGAAATGGGAGACTTAGGACCTCCAAACTTAACGTCTGTTTAAAATATATTCTCCAAACTTAAGGTTAAGATATGATCATATTCTGCCTCGTTGGCCTCCGGAAAGATCAGGCTCCCCTCCCTGTATCTTCCCTTTTTTTTCCCCCAAAATGGAAGCGTGCCCCAGAGTCCTCTTCTTTTGTGGCAAGTTGTAGAGTTTACATGCTGTTCCACATACTTCAACCTGTTTGCTCCTCACCATGGCCGGGTCGGTTAGGTGGGATGAACGCCATTTCACCTGCATAGGGACTGAGGCAGGAGTACTCACCCCTGTCTAGTCAGCCCGACTTGCTGCAGAATCTCAGAGGCACTCCTCTCGTCTCTGAAGTCTCCTGGCCGCCTAATGTCATTCTGTCTCCATGACATTTTAGAGGAAAGAGGAAGAGGAGAGGAAGCGAGGAGAAGAGCAGATTCGCCTCCAGGAAGAGCAGAGGGCAAAGGAACTCTACTGGACCCTGAAGCAGGCCCAGCTGCATTGCCAAGCCAGCGAGAAAGAGGAGCGCGAGTGGGAAGAACAGTGTGAGTAGAGCTTGCTTCTCGGGAAGGGGACCCACCCTGGCTTCCCTGCTCACCTCCTCCCACTGCTGATTTGCTTGGTCATTTCAGTTCACTGACCCTATCACCTTTACCTAGGGCTGATCATGTGCTCAGTGCTACTAAGACCCCAGAGAGTAAGGGCTCCATCTTTGAGAAGCTTGTGTGCCTTTTGGGAAGCTTTCTTACATTAAAAAAATCCTACATTTACCGAGTTGACAAAAATTTCCTTGTTCTGTACTAAGCTGAACAAGAGATGAGGAATCATGGCCTGTATCTTGGAGAAACTCACTAATGAGAGCAGCAGATAGACACACAGAGGAAGGATATAGCGTGTATGCTTGGAGCTGAAAGTGGCTGTCCCAGTGGGGTGTCAGAATTGTCATGAAGTGAGGCTTGTTGGTGACATAGGAATAAGCAAGCCAAAGGGGCTGGGGAGGCCACCCTAGATGGAGGCTCCAGCAGGTGCAAAGGCGTGGTGACCAAGGCATATGGCCTGCCTAGGAAATATGGGGTAGCTAGAGCTGGGAGAGTGTCAGGCATGTGAAAAGCTAGGGGGAAAGGAAAGGTGGGACCAGGTTTGAAGGATGGTGTTTTACTATGTACCTAGGATTTGTTTTAATCAGGTATAGCAAGACATGCAGACCCAGAAATGACTTTCATGAAGGAATACGTTTTTACTTACAGATCTCTATAGACAGGAGGCATGGCATGCCACGCAGGGCCAGATGGGGAAGCACCAGGGTTGGTCAGGAGGCAGAGGGAATGAAGGGAACACGTGAGTAAGAGCCTTTATTGTGGTTTCCTTGGGAAAGGTAAGGTGAGGCAGGGTAGGCGGGCTTAGGATTGGCTAGTTTGAGTAATCTCAGTGGGTTCTGGGGTGTAGGGGCTGTCTTTAGTTTTGTGGCATCTGGCCCTGGGGTGATTAGGGCAGATGAATCTTGGCTGGAGTTCAAGAGGCCAATAAAGGAGGTAGTTGGAGAGTGTGGGCTTTGGATCGGATGTTTTGCATATGAAGGGACACATGTAGGCAAGTCCCTTACTCTGGAATCGGCTAGCCCTCGGAGAGTCAATTTCTCAGGAATCAGCAACGCCTCAGATGTTGAAAAACATTAGAAAATACAGAAAATTAAAAGGCGTGATTAATACAGGTGGACAGAGGGAAACTTCCAAAGGTGAGCAACATGGTTCTGGCAAGGCTTAGAGGAGTAAGAGACGAGGAGGCTGTTGCAGTGGTACACTTTAGAGATCATTGGAACTAGGGCCATGCAAGGAGAGCAGAGATGTGAGGTTTCTTCTACAGGCCAGCCCGCTGGTCCTCAGCATGTCTTAACCTTATGCCAGATTCATTAAACAGCCTTAAAAAATTGAGATGTAATTTACATGCCATAAAATTTATCCTTTTAAAGTGTACAATTCAGCAGTTTTTAGTATACTCACAGGGTTGTGCAGTTACCACCACTATCTGATTCCAGAACATTTCCATCACTTCAAAAAGAAACTCTGTCCCCATTAGCAGTTTCTCCCTACCCCCCACCACACCCTTGGAAACCACTAAGCTAATTTCTGTCTCCATGGATTTCTCTATTATGGACATTTTCTATAACTAGAATCATTCATTATGTGGCCTTTTGTGTCTGACTTCTTTCATTTAGCAAGTTTTCAAAGTCTATCCATGTTGTAACACATAGCATTTCTTCATTCCTTTTGTCTATCCATTTATCTGTTGATGAACATTTGGGTTGTTTTCACTTTTTGGCTATTTTGAATAATGTTGCTATGAACATTTGTGTACATGTTTTTGTGTAAACATATTTTCAGTTCTCTTGGGTATATATCTAGGAGTGGAACTTCTGAGTCATATGATGTCTTCGTCCATTTTTTCCTGCTATAACTGAGTAATTTATAAGTAAAAGAAATTTATTTCTTACAGTTCTGGAGACTGGAAAGTCTGAGGTCAAAGAGCTGCATCTGGTGAGCCTTCTTGCTGGCGGGGACTCTCTGCAGAGTCCTAAGGCCATGCAGGAGAATATGCAAGGAAGAGATGCCCTGAGAGCCAAATTGGCTTTTATAACAGTCCCACTCTCTTGATAACTAACCCACACCCATGATAAACTACTATTCCATGAATGGATTAAACAACTCATGAAGGCAGAACCCTCATGATCTAATAACCTCTTAAAGGCTTTGTCTATTACATTGGGGATAACCTCTTAAGGGCCTCATACTATACTACATTGGGGATTAAATTTCAACATGAGTTTCAGAGGGGACAAACATTTAAATCATAGCATATGGTAACAATGCTTGACATTTTGAATAATTGCCATATTTTTCCAAAGTGACTGTACCATTTTGTATCCCTGCCAGCAATGCATGAGGGTTCTAATTTTTCACATCCTCTTCAACACTTGTAATTGTTTGTGTTTTTTTATTATAGCCATTCTAGAGTGTTTGAAATGATATCTCACTGTGGTTTTGATTTGCATTTCCCTAATGACTAATGATGTTGAGCATCTTTTCATGTGCTTTATGGTCACTTTAATGTCGTCTTTGGAGAAATGTCTATTCAAGGTCTTTGCCCATTTTTGAATTTTGTTGTTATTGAATTGCAAGTGTTATTCATATGTTCTGGATATTAATCCCTTATCAGGGATATGAGTTGAAATATTTTTCTCATTTTTTGGGTTGTCTTTTCACTTTCTTGATAATACTTTGAAGCACAACAATTTTTAATTTTTATTAAGCCTAATTTATCCATTGTTTTGGATTGCTTATGAGTTGTGTTATTTTTTATACTCTGTCGCCCAGGTTGGAGTGCAACAGCACGCTCCTGGCCACCGCAGCTTCGACCTACTGGGCTCCAGTGATCCTTCCGCCTCAGACTTCCAATGCTGGAACTATAGGCATGTGCTACCACGCCCGGCTCATTTTTGATTTATTGTAGAGATGAGGTCTCGCCAAGTTGCCTGGGTGGGTCTCAAACCCGTGGGCTCAGGCAATCCACTCGCCTCGGCCTCCCAAAGTGCTGGGATTACAGGCTGAGCCACTGAGCCCGGCCGAGTTGTGTTATTTTTAAGAAACCATCTTTGTTATCTTTGTTCTAAGAGATTTATAGTTTTAGCCTTTACATTTAGGTCTTTTATCCATTTTAAGTTAATTTTTTGTGAGGTACGTTTCCTACTTAGTTCTTTTACATATGACCATCCAAGTTGTCCAAGCACAATTTATTGAAAAAACTATTATTTTGTCATTGGATGGTCTTGGCACCCTTGTTGAAAATCATTGACTAAATATGTAAGTGCCTGTTTCTGTATTCTCAATCTTATTCTGTTGATTTATGTGTCTTTTCTTATGCCGGTATGACACAGTCTAGATTACTGTAGCTTTATAGTACAGTTTGAAACTGGGAAGTATGAGATCTCTGTGGCTGTTCTTCTGTTTCAGGATTATTATTTTGGTTATTCTGAATCTCTCATATTTCCATATATATTTTAGGAGCAGCTTGTCAATTTCTCTAATAATGCCAGCTGGGATTTTCATAGTGGTTGTATTACATCTATAGGTCAATTTAAAGAATATTGCCATCTTAACAATATTTAGTCTTCCAGTTTACTATCACAGAATGTCTTTCTATTTATCTAATTTTAAAATCTCTTTCAATAATATTTTATATTTTTCAGTGTAGAAGTCTTGCCCTTGTTTTGCAAACTTTATTTATAATTGTTTATTTTTCAATGCTATTATAAATAGAATTGTTTTCTTAGTTTAATTTTTGAATGCTTATTGCTAGCACATAAAAATGCAATTGGCTTTTTAATTTTCATCTTGTATCCTGTAACCTTGCTAAACTTGTATATTAGCTGAGATAGATTTTTTTGTGTGTGAATTTCTTATGATTTTCTACATACAAGATAATTTCATATGCAATGAGAGATAGTTTTACTTCTTCCTTTCCAGTCTGGATGCCTTTTATTGCTTTTTCTTGCCTAATTGCTCTGGCTAGAACTTTATTATTATGCTGAATAAAAATGGCAAAAGCAGGCATTCTTGTTTTATTTCTGATCTTAGGAGTAACCTTTCAGTCCTTCATCATTAAATATGACGTAGGTGTGGGTTTTCATGCATAATCTTGAGTTGAGGAAGTTTTACACTTTTTTAGATTGTTGAATGTTTTTATGATGAAAGGGTGTTGGCTTTTGTCAAATTTTTTTGCATCTGTTGAGATGATCTTGTATTTTTGTTTTTGTATTCTATTAACATGGATTATTCTGAGGTTGAGTTTCATATGTTGAACCAATCTTGCATTCCTTGGATAAGTCCCATTTGTTTAAAGTGTATAATACTTTTTATATGTTGCTAGATTCCATTTGGTAGTATTTTGTTAAGGATTTTTGCATCTTTATTCATCAGGGATATTGGTCTGTAACTTTCTTTTCTTGTGATGTTTTTGTCTGGTTGTGGTGTTAGGGTCATAACAGCCTCAAAGAATGAGTTTAAAAGTGTTTACTCTTTCTTTAAAGAAGAAATTAATTCTTCTTTAAATATTTTGTAGGATTCACCAGTAAAACCATCTAGTTCTGGGGTTTCTTTGTGGAAAGTTTTTTTTTAAATTACTAATTTAATCTCTTCACTTGTTATGAGCTATTTTTTAAATCTTGAATAAATGTTCCCTGGATTGCTTCAAGCATTTGGTTAATTTCTAACAATGGGAGAAAGTTGATTCTGAGAATTTTCAATGGTCTTTTTTTTTTTAGTTGACATCTCACTCTGTTGTCCAAGCTGGAAAGTTTGTCCAAGCTGGAAAGCTTGGATCACAGCCCACTGCAGCCTCGACCTTCTGGGCTCAGGCTATTCTGCTACCTCAGCCTCCTGAGTAGCTGGGACTACAGGTGCATGCCATCAGGCCTGGCTAATTTTTAAAATTTTTTGTAGAAATGGGGTCTTGCTACATTGCCTAGGCTAGTCTCGAACACCTGAACTCAAGCAATCCTTTTGCCTTGACCTCCCAAAGTGCTGTGGTTACATGTGTGAGCCACCTTGCCTGGCCCACCAGGGGTCCTTAATTCACCTTTCCCCCAGAGCCTCTTTAACTGATATTTAATTTATTCAGTGCCAGTCCTCAAACACCAGAGCTTCCGGGGCAGATTTGCAGACAAACTGAGCTGCTGGCAAAGTGGATGGAAATATTTTCGTGTTGAATTTTTTTTTTTTTTAATCCCAAGTGACCTAGCATATAATCAAGTGCTTGAAAAGGAAGAAGCCAAACAGAAATTGGATAAAACAAAAAATTGATTAAAAAATTTTTTTTTTTTGAGTTGCAGTCTCACTCTGTCGCCCAGACTGGAGTGCAGTGGCCGCTCCCGGCCATCGCAGCCTCGACCTGCTGGGCTCCGGCGATCCTTCCGCCTCAGCCTTCCAAGTAGCTGGAACTACAGGCGCGCGCTACCACACCCGGCTAATTTTTTTGATTTTTATTGTAGAGATGAGGTCTCACCAAGTTGCCCAGGCGGGTCTCGAACCCGCGGGCTCAGGCAATCCACTCACCTCAGCCTCCCAAGGCACGGGATTACAGGCTGAGCCACCGAGCCCGGCTGATTAAAAAATTTAAATGTAATTTCTATTTTATGTTTTACATTTTTTGTGCCATGGGGCAGCTGCAATTTTTAAAAGACACTAGTGTTCTTCTTACTTCTCAGCATTGATGTCTTTGACCATATGTTCTCAGGCCTCTTGGGTCATGACAGCCAAGGGCTGTGTGCTCAGACCCAGAGCAGAGATTATCCTATGCAGATGTCTGAAAGTACCAAGGCCAGAATGATGCAAATCTCATTTCTTCACCAGGTCTTCTGTCTCCCTCATCTAGGGGTTTACTGTTATATTCACAAAAGAGCTTGAAAACTGGGCTGTCTTTGCTCTCCAAGTCCTCTCACGGCTGCTGTTTTCACATATGTTTATGCTGAAACCCACCATGTGAAGCAGGTGTCAGCCGCTGGCTCTGGTGGAGAGGGTGTGGGGGTGCACGGTTCCCTGCCCCCGCCTGTGTCCTCCCTATTTCCTATGGCCTCAGGGACCCCTCTGTGAAACTGTTTGGGTTCTCTATAATATATTTTGAACACTACTGCCCTGGCCTAGTGGCTGCGCTTAGCTTGAGATTTTCTTCTCTTAAGCCTGAGTGATCTCTGCACTAGGCTCCTTGAATCAACAAGAACCCAAAAGACTGTGTCATCCACATGGAACCGTAAGCTGACTCCCCTGGCCTCTCCTGGAGCACCTGAGTCATAAGTCCATCCATCTCTTCTATTCCTCCTTAATCACATGTGGAGGGAGGCGTAGTCCTGTCAGTGGCTTGTGGGAGACAGCAAAATGATTGGTTTAGAACACTTTATTTGAAACAAGAATGGAATCACAGACCAGGCTTGGTGGCTCAGCCTGTAATCCCAGCGCTTTGGGAGGCCGAGGCAAGTGGATTGCCTGAGCTCATGGGTTCGCGACTAGCCTGGGCAACTTGGCGAGACCTTGTCTCTACAATAAATAAAAAATTAGCTGGGCAGGGTAGCACATGCCTGTAGTTCTGGCTACTGGAAGGCTGAGGCAGAAGGACAGCCCGAGCCCAGCAGGTCAATGCTGGAGTGGCTATGAGCGTGACACTGCACACCAGCCTGGGCGATGGAGTGAGATTCCAACTCAAAAAGAAAAAAAAGAATGGAGTCACATTCAGGAATGTGTATGTATGCAATTAAAATTGCAGTGGGATTTTGCTTTTAAGTTTCCATTCTTGTTACTTGGGTATTGGTGTGCCCTTGGGGCAGGGGAGGGAAATGTGGGTAGGGGCCATGTTCAGGACTGTGCCCTCTTTCCTCTGTTGACCATTCCTGCTGTGGAATGGGGTCTCGCTGTTTCTGTCACTTCTTCCCCTCAGAGTCAAAATTATAAGTGCAAACATTGTGTTCAAAGCTCAGTTTCAGTGCAGGACAGGCTCTGAGGTTAAGCTTCAGGGCAGATACAGAGGAGAGGAGAATGTTCCACCTGCTCATTGATAACTGTCAGGCAGGTGCTCTTTAGCTGTTTCATGCCTATTCATGTATGGGTTGGAGTAGTTTCAAAAATTGTCAAACATTGCTAACGACTCTTTCACTAAATTCATCTGAATGCCCCAAACCCTGAGAATTCACAAAGCCTTCGGACATGCATTACTCATAAGCTGAGAACAACCTCAGAGCAGAGTGAGTATCGGTATTTTTATTTTATTGATAAGGAAACTGAGGCTCAGACTCAGTAGGCAGGTTGGAGCATTATGCTCAAATGAAGGCTTTTCTTTTTCCTTACTCCTGGCCTAGCGTTCTGGCCTGCAGATCACACGTCCTCTGAAAGCAGGATGTAGGAGGGACGTCTTTGGCCATCAGCCTCACAGGCCCTCCAGAGGAAGTTTCACAAAGAAGCCATGAGCACTCCTCAATTCCTTCTTGTGGAGTCCCATCAACACTGCTGAGCATCTCCAGGACCGCCGAGGGATGGCTGAGGTTGCAGGAACACAGAGCAGGCGTTAATGCTCAATAACAAACTTGTGTGAGGCAACAGAATAAAGACAAATAGAGGCTCCATCTCTACAGAAGCTCAGAGATGGAGGTATTTGTGGAAGCAACAGTACAGATCTTCTTAGTCACAGAACATTTCTCTGCAATGCTGCCTCCTGCAGCTTGGGGGACAGGTCCATCAACTGCTCCCAGGGCAGACGGAGGAGGAACCATATAAAATTGGCCTTCTGTATCCTGGGTTCCCCATCTGTGGATTCGATCAACCTAAGATAGAAAATATTTGAAAAAAACCCCAAACAATAAAAAGCAAACACAACAATACAAATAAAAATACAGTGTAACTATTTACACAGCATTTACATTGTATTAGGTACAATAAATAATCTAGAGATGACAAAGTGTATGAGAGGGTATGCATAGGGTATATCAAATATGATACCCTTTTTTTTTTTTTTTTTGAGTAGAAGTCTCACTGTTGCCCAGGCTGGAGTGCAGTGGCATGCTCACGCCTACCCCAGTGTCGACCTGCTGGACTCTGGAGATACGTCTGCCTCAGCCTTCCAAGTAGCCAGAACTACAGGCACGTGCTACCACGCCCGGCTAATTTTTTATTTGTTGTAGAGATGAGGTCTCGCCAAGTTGCCCAAGCTGGTGTCGAACCCGCAGGCTCAGGCAATCCAGAGGAAGTTGCTTCGGCCTCCCAAAGTGCTAGGATTACAGGCTGAGCCACCGAGCCCGGCCACGATACTATTTTATATAGGGAACTTGAGCCTCTGTGGATTTTTGGTATACACAAAAGGTGGCTCCTGGAACAAGTCCCCTGAGGATATTGAAGAATGACTATACATTGAGCTCACACTATACATACTATATGCCAACCATTGTGTTAGACGTATTTCCTCCCCTCAAAAATCTCACAGTCTGGAAGAAGAGGCTCATATGCACAAGTTATAGTTCAATAAATAGGTGTCCCATTACAGGTTCGTATAAAATACACAGAGAGGGAATGAATCCCTTTGGAAAAGGGAGAACATTTGGAAAGTTCTTGTGGAGGAAATGGCATCAGGGTTGGGAAGAATGTGTAGGCACAGAAGGCAGGAAGGGGCATCATAGCAGAGGGAGCAGCACTGAGCAAAACAAGGTCATTGTATGCACAGGTCATGTCACATGTTATGATGCGATTGCAGGGGTTTCCATCATGAAAAATGAGGCTAGAAAGATCAGATGGGAAAGAGTTAAGAATTCATTCATTTACACTCAGGACAAAGCTGGGGGCATGGCTCAAGCCAGTAATCCCAGCACTTTGGGAGGCAGAGGCAAGACGATTACCTGAGCCCAGGGGTTCAAGACTAACCTGGGCAACTTGGCGAGACCTCGTCTCTACAATAAATCAAAAAATTAGCCAGTTATGGTAGTGTGTGCCTGTAGTTCCGGCTACTTGGAAGGCTGAGGCTGGAGGATCACCTGAGCCCAGCAGGTCGAGGCTGCAGTGGCCGTGAGCATGCCATGGCACTCCAGACTGGGCGACAGACTCCAACTCAAAAATAAATAAATAACTACATTCAGGACAAAAAAAAAAGAGGCAGGTGGAAAAAGGAGGCGGGACAATGTTTTATATTGAAAGACAAAACAAAACAAAACAGCAAGAAGTGAAGTCTCTTGAGGCTACTCTCGTGGGGGGGAAGGAGCACTGGACTGGGAGTCCTGTCCAAGCTCCACTGCTTAGTCATGTGACCTTAAGCCACTTCTTGTTCAGTTCAGTTTCCTCATTTGTCAAAAGGGGTTAGTCATGTTGAGCTGAGGCTTGTGGGGAGAATGAAATGAGAGAGAGAAAGCAAAAATGCTCTCTGAGTTGTAAAGGTCTGCTTGTGAAGCGCTCCTCTTTTGTGGCTACAGGATGGAATGGAAAGTTAGGAGCTGGACTGGTGTTTCATTAGGGATGGAGAGTGGAGCTCATCTGGGCCAGGGGCTGCATGGTTGCTGAGAAATGTACTGTGTAACAACTGAAAATGGGAAAGCCTTTGAAAAACAGAAAAGATGGGATAATTCAGGCCCTGTGATTTTAGTTCCTCATTTTGTACTTTCTTAAAGAATGATGAGCTAAACTCTGGAGACTGCCATTCAAATCCAGCAAAGCCATTCTGCACTCAATTAATTTAATATGAAAGATATAGTGGACCGTTAGTCTATCAGGGAGCAGCAGTTTTGATAAAAATGCCCAAATTAAATTCTCCAAGTTAGACAAAAAAGGGAATGATCCTCTTTAGCCTCACTTGAATACAGTGAGTTATTCAGTTCAACAGAGAATTCAGTTAGTTATTCAGCAGAGCGCCGGCCTCTGAGATGCTGTGAATAGTTCAGGCACAGAAATTCATCTCATAATTTTTCAACTGTGAACTTGTAGAAGTATGGTGTTAGATAACATCTAGTTGCCCAGAGATTTAGAGATGAGCTAGCATGACTTGAAAAACGATGCTATTTATAAAAATTGGATATTTCTTATTGTCATGATTACTTGGTTAGGAATATAAACAGAGTTTTGGGGCCATCAGCGGGTCTCTGTGCTCACCCCGGCTCCTTGAACCCTGTGATTCTGGGTGTGGCCCTTAACCCACGATCTGCACACTCGAGTTGTCTCACCCTTCCCGGTCTGCGAACAGAGCTGAGTGAGAAATGCGGGCTCAGGCCCCATTTGCGGGGCAGGGACGCGGATTCCATTCCCTTCCCTCTTGGAAAGGACTGTGCCCTGTAGCGGGAGCCTCCGCCCACCTCAAGGATTGTAAAATACTGTAGGCTGGAGATGCGCAGAACCTGAGTGGGCTTGTGGGGGGTGGCGTCTGGCCTGGGGGAGAATTTCGGACTGGGAGGACGGCTAAAGGAGAAAACACAAGAAGGGCTTTTTCTGTCCTCCGATGGGATGGGAAATAGTGCAGTTTTTCCTTGGACATAACTCGTTTGAAGTGCTCCCTATACTCTAGGTGCCACAGATTTTGGTATTATAACTCTGGAAAAAGACAGTCTGAGTCCTCACGAGGCCGATTCGTGCCCTGCTTAGGCTGTCTTTCATCTCGAATTGCTCAAGAATCCCTGGAGGTTTTATATTTCCCCAAAGCTGACTCTTCCCGACGTTCACGTGGGGCTGGGAGGTGCTCAGGTCTTAAGCAAGTCCTGCAGTTGCCCCTGGAGGCCACAGGGCGTCACTGTTGACGGCCATCCGGCAGCGCCTGCAGGACAAGGATGGCTGGCGGCGGACCTCAGAAGCCTCGGGGAGGGCTGGAGAGAGCCCAGCCCCTTGGCCCAAGTTTCGCGGTGGGCGAACCTCGCTTGCTTTCCTGGAGGTTCACCTCTCAGGGTTCATCGTCTTGAGTGCCACACACATCCGCTCCCTGGTGATCGCGGCTCCAGCAGGCGGAGTCACAAAAGGCCTGTGTGTCCCCTTCAGCATCTGGGCTGCCTGTTCCCCTTCCCCAGGGGTCAGGGAGCGCCCTCCCCACCACTGTTTTCATTTTCCCTATTTCCTGACAGGAGGTGCGGACTCCACTCAGCCCCCAACACTTTCTCACGTCCACCAGAGGAGGGACTCTTTCTCAAGGTGCCATTCCAGCCTCCCTATCTCACAGCAAACACAATGATAACAATAATCGATATTATTTAATGAGCCTCTACCATGAGCCAGAAACTGTCTACACCCCTTCTGTGTACTTTCCCATTTACATCTCAAAGCAGCACTTTGAGGCCCCATTTTATAGGTAAAGAAAGTGTAGATAGGGTTACTCAAGTAGCCCAAGATTGCACGAAGTAGAATTTAAACACATTTACACACATACACAGTTTAAATATTTATTGATGACTTTCCCTGTATTATAGGATTATTCGGTAATTTTGGGGGACACTCGTCTATTCACCCACAGGAATGACTACAGATTGATGTTGCTTTGAGGCATTTGCTTTCTCTGTAGGATGTAACTAATGGGATCATCTGAATTCTAAAGTCTTTTCTACCTGGGTAGGTGAGGGAGCAGAGGAGCAGGGCCTGGCATTTCTAAGCTGACCCGGCTTGGTCTAAGTCGGTGAACACAACTAACTGTCCAGAGGCAAGTGGGGTGTGTGTGTGTGTGTGTGTGTGTGTGTGTGTATTGGGGCACCTATCTGGGAAAGGTAGGGGAGCAGCCTGCCATGCACTTTAAAGTGTTTGCACTTTATCGGGTATGCAGTAGGAGCCATTGAGGGTTTTGAGGAAGAGAATGAGAAGATTAGATTTGGACTTTAGAAGGATGGGTTTAGTCTCTTTGTGACTAATGGCTCAGGGCCTCACCTCTCTGAGTTCCAAAAATCTGTCTTTCTAGTCTGCATAATTTCCTTCTCTCTCTTTCTTTCTTTCCCTCCCTCTCTTCCTCTCTTCCTCCCTCCCTTCCCTCCTTCCTCTCTTCCTCTCTCTCTTTTTCTCTCTCTCTCTCTCTCTTTCTTTCTTTCTCTCTATCGAGGTCTCACTCTGTTGTCCAGATTGGAGTGCAATGGCATGATCATGGTTCACCACAGCCTCGACATCCTGGGCTCAGGCAATCCCTCTGACTGAAGCCTCCAGACTAGCTGGGACTACAGGTGTGTGCTACCACACCCAGCTAATTTTTTAATTTTACTGTAGAGACGAGCCCTCACTATGTTGCTTAGGCTGGTCTTGAACTCCTGGGCTCAAGGAATCCTCCAGCCTTGGCCTCCCAAAGTGCTGGGACTACAGGCGTACAGCACCATGCCTAGCTTATTTTTTAATTTTTTTTTGTAGAGATGAAGTCTCACTATGCTGCCCAGGCTGGTATCAAACTCCTAGGCTCAAACAGTCCTCTGGCCTTGCTCTCTCAAAGTACTGGGATTACAGGCGTGAGCCACCATACCCGACCATAGTTTTCTTCTGCAACCTGTCTGTCACTGAATGTTGCTGACTATCAGGGGCTGTAAACTTCCAAAAGTCACTGGCCCTTGTAAGGCATGAGCTTCTAATGACTACAAAGCCCATCCCTGGGCATCCTGACCTTGTTAGAGCCTCCTACCACAATGCAAGGCTGGTACCATGGCCTTCTTATTATCCAGAAGGTACAAACCTCCCTGCTGAGTTTTAGAAACAGCCACACACAGACATCTTTTCAAGATGACCTGGTGGAGACAGGGTCCTTCCTTGAGGAGCATAGAAAGGCAGAAGGCTGGAGAGAGGGGTGTCTTGGAGTGTTGTAATCTGTGACGTGACAAGCCCCCAGGTTTTCTCACTGGAATGGCCTCCTCCCTCTTCTTTCTTTGGAAAACTCTCCTTGATCTTCCCGGACCCAGTCAAATTCTGTCTCTTGTGAGGGCTGCTGGCTTCCCAGCAGGATGTGAATGCTGCTGCCCCAAACTCTGACAGGATTTTATTAGTTCCTTTTTAAAATGATGCTTACTACTTTCTTTATTATGGTAGAGATATTTATTTGTCTTATTTTCTCAGCTTGGCTCCGAGTGCCTTGAAAGGAGGGTCTGTTTCTTTGTTATCTCTGTGTCCAGCTCAGGGTCTAGTGCAGCCTTAAATACTTAATTGGGTACATTCAATCATCCAAAAATATGTACTACCTGTCTGTTCATGGCACTGGAAGACAGCAATGAACAGACCAAAGAGAACACTCTATCTACCCTTCTGGGGTTCACAGCCTAGTAGATATTTAGCATGTGACACCCATGATGGGACTTCCATAAATACCTTCTGAGGGACAGACTTTATGCTGCTTTCCTCAGATCCGGGGGAGGTTATGCTCCTAGAAAAGGGTCTTTGACAACTTGTGAAATAGAAATATTTTTTTCAGGACCAGGGCAACTGACCATTATCCTCCAAATGTGAACAGAGAGCACAGTACTTGTGGATGCCTGCTATGTGTGTGTTGAATGGTATTGGAGTAGAAACAGACTAAGATTTTACTCTATGAGGAGGTGACCTGCTCAGGCCGGGGCCATCATTAGCCTGGTACAATGAGAAGAACAAGGCCAGCAAGAGTTCTCTGTAAAATAACTGGATTTTAGAGGCAGACAGGGGCCTGCCAAGATGCAAACAGACTCTAAAATAATTGGCTTTAAATCTAGACCTTGTCTCCAATAGGTTTTAATCCCCCTCCTTCTTCCCAGTTCTAGACCTGCTTTTTTGAGCTTTAGAAGCAGCAGCACCCCGATGTCTTTTCAGGGTCACTTGGCTGAGACAGGGCCCTTCCTTGAGGAGCACAAAAAGGCAGAAGGCCAGAGAGAGGGATGTCCTGGAGTCCTGTGACCTGTGGAGTGACAGAGTTTTCTTTTATTATTTTATTTTTATTTTAAAATGTGGGATACAATTCAGGATTCAGAGTTTTCAAAAGATCCTCTTCCCCCTCCCTCCAACACACTCACGCACCAGCTCTCAAGGTCACAGGAACCCCAAAATGAAAGAGCACCAGAATTGGGACACCAGTATTTCCAACAGCTCATCCTGTATAGCAGAAAGGACAGTTTATGGCCTGGTCTGTGGTGTCAGATATACAGGGTTTTATTTATTTATTTATTTATTTATTTATTTGAGTTGGAGTCTCACTCCATCGCCCAGGCTGGAACACAGTGGCATGCTCCTGGCTGCCACAGCTTCGAACTCCTGGGCTCAGGAGATCCTTCCGCCTCAGCCTTCCAAGTAACTGGAACTACAGGCCTGTGCTACCATGTCCGACTAATTTTTTGATTTATTGTAGAGACGAGGTATCACCATGTTGCCCAGGCTAGTCTCAAACTCGCGGGCTCAAACAATCCTCTCGCCTCAGCCTCCCAAAGTGCTGGGATTATAGACCTGAGCCATCATGCCCGGCCTATACAGGGTTTTAAATAGAAGGAAGAGGTGGGGCCATGTGGCGAGAAGAGTTGTATGGGTTTTAGAGCCAGGCACGCCTGGATTCCCTTCCTGGTTCTGCCCCTTGTTAGCTATTTTACTTTGGGTAAGTTACTTAACCTCCCAGAGGCTGGGTTTCCTTACTCATAGAGTAGAAATGGTGATATGTGCTCCCTGGGTGGAAGTGTCTGTGATGAGATATTGCAGGCAAGCCCAGGACTTGGCACAGAGAAAGCCCACAGTCAATGTGGGTGATCGGGATGGTATTAGGAGATACTGACCACCTTGACAGGTGCCCTCTAGGCTGGGCAGGTGGGCACAGGACTTGAGAAGCTGCTCTGAGCCGGGCATTCCCGGGAAGAAATACATATGGAGATGGAAATTTCCATCCACAGGTTGCTTGTTCATTCTGGAATGGAGCCACAGGCACAGCCGGAAAACCCAACACTGTCATGAGTGTTTTACCCCCATAGGGACAGGTTTGTCCTACGGCGGCTGATGATAGGGCTGGTCAGGGCTTGTCCCGCCATTCCTGGGCTCCGAGCCTCCATGCAGCTCACGTGGGTCTGGGGCCGGCTTGAGTGAATCCTGGGGCCCCTGGACTGCTCCCTATCCTGGCTTGCTCAGTGCACAGCCTACACTGCGGGTCTGGGCCAACGCCTGTCTCCCACTTTCCAGTGCGCCGGTCCAAGGCGGCTGACGAGGAGAGGAGCCGCCGAGCTCAGCGCGCCCGGGACGAGTACCGACGCCACTCGCTCCGCGCCATCCAGAAGGGCACAGTCGCGGGCCTCAGCTCCATGTTCCGCGAGCTCGGCCAAAGCCACGTGCAGGAGGCAAGACTCTACCACCACCTCCCGGGGCCGGGTCCACCGCTGCCCCTCGCCGTGCCTGTCAGGTGGGTCAGAACTCCATGTCCGCGTGGCTGGGAGAAGGGCCTTGGACAGGAACATGAGGTACCGAGGTTCCAGACCCATCTCTACCAGGACTTGCCTCGAAATTTAGGGCTAGCCATTTACCCTCTATGGACCTTGGTGATACCATCTGTGTAATGGGTGGGAGGAGGAGGAGAGGTGTGGGGTTGGAGATTCTAAGAAATTTGGAGTTCTGGGAGTCAACCTTCTTGGGGTCAAGAATTCCTTTGAGAATCTGAAGAAAAGTTTGCACACTTTTCCTTCTTAAATGTGCGTATGTACATACCCAGAATATTTGCATACAATTTTAGACTCTTTTTTTTTTTTTTTTGAGTTGGAGTCTCACTCTGTCGCCCAGACTGGAGTGCAGTGGCCGCTCCTGGCCACCGCAGCCTCGACCTACTGGGCTCCAGCGATCCTTCCGCCTCAGCCTTCCAAGTAGCTGGAACTACAGGCGCGCGCTACCACACCCGGCTAATTTTTTGATTTATTGTAGAGATGTGGTCTCGCCTGCCCAGGTGGGTCTCGAACCCGCGGGCTCAGGCCTCAGCCTCCCAAAGGCACGGGATTACAGGCTGAGCCACGGAGCCCGGCCAATTTTAGACTCTTAAAGGTCCATGGGACCCATGATAAGGACTTTTAAGGAAAGCCCTCAAATGGGTTGAACATGGCCCAGCAGCCTGGATGCCAGGGCCTGCTGTTTTTTGTAAAACAGGCAGTGCCTGTGTATTCCCTGTCGGAAAGTGAAGGAGCACCAGAATTGGGACACCAGTGTTTCCAACAGCTCATCCTGTGTAGCAGAAAGGACAGTTCCTGGTCTGGTCCACTAACCCAGTTGGGTAAGTTGCTGGCCTTCCAAGGCCTCAGTTTCCACATAAGTAACCTGA
>CAUYQG010011429.1:0-11342 GCA_963574415.1 Tarsius wallacei
GTTACCACCATCTAGTGGTCTTAGAAACAAACAAGCCAAGAACACTATCTACTTTCAATGAGTCTTGTTGTTAAAGCCAAGAATGATAGCTTTAGTCCAAAGTCCCAAATTACAGTCCTTGAAATGTTTCAAGAAAGTTTCCAGATGCACATTTCTCTATGTGTCAGGAGTTTTCCCTGGGACTTCTAGACCTTCAAAGCTTCATAATCGCCTTTCTTGTCCAGATGTCTTTGTTAGTTTTCTCTTATTGTGCAGTGTTCATTTCTAAAGAAAACGCAAAAGAAGCCTTTAGTGATGTTTCCCAGGCCCCCAAAGTTGTTTTCTGTATTTAGTTAATTTATCATAAAAGTATCTAATTAGTATATTATGAATTCAGTAACAACCTATTAACTTAAAATTTTAAATATTGAGTTAAGTAAAAACCTTAACGATTAATCTTCATCCTAAATCTGTGAAAACAGTGTTATAAATCACCTATATAACTCCTAGATAAGTGTTAGAACTTATAGTGAATTCATAATGAACTCACCATAAACTTGTGCTTCTAAAAAACCTTATGTCTAAACACTAAACTACATAATTCTAAATCAAATAAAGAGTGAATATACTTATCTCATTTTTTACTCAAGCAATATCTAGTAACTTATAACCAAGTGAAAGAAAGCATTCTTGATGTGCTTCAGAGTTTAACCATTGCATATATTAGAAAACGCCAAACGGCATGGTGGGAAATAGAAAAATGAACAATGACATCCTTGATACCTGCGAGTACTTTGCATAGACATGCTATTTTCTTCTTCCACAACTGCACAGAATTCTTCAGCTGTATCAAACGGCAAAGGCAGAAGACAGAAGGGCCTCAGCTTCCCGGACTTGCCCTGTGACCCGGGGTCTTCGGCCAACCAGGACCCTGTCAATCAGGTGGGCTTCCAAGGCTGGCTCCCAACAGCCAGAGGAGGAGGGGAGGGATTGACAATTGAGGGAAACTGCCAGGGGAGGGAGGGACACAGCTCATTAACAAGTGTACCTGCATAATCAATGTTTATATACCTAACCCTGGATTGTACCCCACACCTTTAAAATAAATAAATACAAATATAAATAAATAAAAGAAAGTGCTGCAGCTGCAAGCCAAGGAATGGCAGAGGTAGCCGATAAGTTGTCAGAACTAGGACAAGGCAAGGAGGAATTCGCCCATGAGGTTCAGAAGAATCACAGTTCTCTTGACATCTTGATTTTGAACTTCTGGCCTCCAACTCTGTAAGACAATACATTCAAGCTGTTTTTAAAAAATTTAAAAAGGAAACTCATAGAAAGGGACTGTCGTGTGAACAATAATAGCAGTGTAGTTGGAATTTCATTTGTGTGTCATCACCAAGAACTTCAACCAATAAATATGACATCTCACAATTAAGTTCACAAACTTGCCACCATGTGTTTATGTTGGCAGCATTGTACAACCAACTTGGTGAGGTTTTGCAACCTTGGTGCATCAGTGTCTCACAGCTGTGTTCATGTTGGTATGTGTTGCTGTGTGGCATTCATTATTGCTGTTGCACATTTTTGTGTGCCATCAAGAGAATACTGGAGCTTGAATTAGAGCAACAAACAAACATTAAATTTGTTTCACTTGGCAAGAGTGGAAGTGAAATCAGGGGCATGCGAGCCCAAGTTTATGGAGATAATGCCATGAAGAAAATGGCAGTGTACAAATGGATTAAATGTTTTTCTAAAAAAAGAAGAAAAAAACCAAACGTTTTTCTGAGGGGAGAGAAAGCATCACTGATGAAGAGAGGTCAGGACTGCCAGTCACAGCAGAATTGCTGAAAACATTGTAAAAATTTGTCAGATTGTGTGTTAAATCATCAGCTGACTGTGAGAAGCATACCAGACCAAATAAACATCAATAGAAAAACAGAAAAATTTTAACTGAAAATTTTGGCTTGAGAATGGTGTATGCAAAAAATGGCACCAGAGGAGTTCTTACATCACAACAATGCACCAGCGCACACAGCACTGTCTGTGAAGGAGTTTTTAGACAGTAAACAAATAACTGTATTGGAACACCCTCCCTACTCACCTGATCTGGCCTCTAGTAAGTTTTTTCTTTACCCAAAGATAAAGGAAATCTTTAAAAGAAGACATTCGGGACATCAAGGGTAATATGACGACAGTTCTGATGGTCATTCCAAAAAAGAGTTCCAAATCACTTTAATGGGTGGACTAGGCACTGGCATCATTGGTGCATAGCTTCCCAAGGGGAGTACTTTGAAGCCGACTGTAGTGATATTCAGCAACGAGGCGTGATGCACATTTTCCGTGTGATGCACATTTTCCAGGATGAGTTCATGAACTTAATTGTCAGACCGCATATTTCCCTAAAAAATGTAAAACAATGGAAAGTGCTAGGTACAGAAGCCATTCATATAAATTTCAGTTGTTATTAGCCTCAGGAATGTTTTTTAGCACAATCTCTCCCAGAATGAAATGCCACAGCTTGTTTGTTACCCATTGTCTGCTTGCTCTCAAAACAGCAGGGGTTCAATCAGACAAATATGGCTTATTGAGTGAGGGTAAGTCTGTGGAAACCATCTAATAGCATTATTTTGTTTTGTTAAAACTACAATCTTTCAAGACAAGTTCACTGGTTCTCCCTTTTCTAACTCTGGATTACATAATAGACAGATTTCTTAGCTCTTTTGCACATTTTCAAATACTAATGAACAATCTCACTTTCACATAGCAGAAACTCCAGATCAGGTAACATCAAATATTCAGCACCTCATCTGTTTTAAAGCTCTTTCATCTCAGGGTCTCACTCATTCTTAAAACCTGCAGTTGGAATAGTTACCACGTATCTCCCTAATTTCTTCACCCTGTGACATTTGAGATGCTTAGTACATAGCTCACAGTCAAAGTCTGAGAACCACGATCTTTGAGAAACATATATTGTTTCAACATTCATCTTGAGTAATGCCTTATCTTTGACATAACATTGACCATTGAAACATCTAGATGAAAAAAAAGAACAAGAAGAATAGCAAAATTTAAAAACAAAACGAATACTTGAATCAGGAATAACTGATAACTACACCTACCCACCCCCAGATCCTACTTGCATGCACTGAGCACTTGGGTACTATGAAAAGTGGTAATGTGCACGACAAGAAACAAGAAGGACCTAACCTCAAATATATTAGACCGTGGTTCCAATCTATTCAGTGTAAATAAAAAAGAGCATCAACAAGATGTGAACATAACTGTGTACAGTTAAACTGAAAACAAATAAAAACCACAACATAACAAAAGACAAAAAAAGGACAATGCAGAATATTATCAAAGACAATTGTTGATAAATTTGGTAAATTTTCTCGGATGTGGAAGTAAGGAAGAAAGGATGAAGACATAATAAAAAAGCATGAAGAACAGATAATATGTATTATTACAATTAATTAATAATACATGATCCTTAAAATTAAGATAAATAGAAGATAACCTAAAAAGTGGAAATGAAAGCATTAACCAAGATACAGAATTGAAGGATATTCTACACACAAAGCCTTGTCAAAATAAATTCCATAAACTAACATTTAATGAGCTTGATATTCAAAAGATTATAAGATGGACAAATAAAATGATTTTTTGGTTTGAAACTTTTTCTCTTTTGAGTTTGTTGGTTACTCATTCAAACTCCAATCATTCTCAGGTAAACAGATGAAATAAAATTTGCCCTGACAAATTTGAAGAGTGGACTCTGAATATGCTCTTCTTAAACTGCCGTCAGTCAATCATCCACTGTGACCCCACACTTAAATATAAAATGACTTCACCTTTAAATGTTGAAGGGTTAAAGATATCTAAAAGAACTGATTGGTGTCTGAGTGAGAAAGCGAATTTTCTCTCTCACTGTATGTGAGCATTTGCAAGTTACATCAGTTTATAACCTTGATTCTCTCACTTTAAGGAGAATAAGCGCCAAGGAGAATGCCACAAAAGCCACCACAAGAAATGAAGAAATTATTGTATATGCAACCTGCCCTTATCACTGAATCACACATAGTAGGCACAAAACAAATGTTTATTTTATTGTTTATTATTGTTATCAGGACCAGTATATTTGCTTGCATTTACTAAAGGAGCATCCCTGGGTGTGGTGTTCTTAAACACTTATATTACTTTGATATTAGCATTTGGAGCAAATATTTTATCTTCTTCACTAGGTTGTATAGGACTATGCTTTGTTCATTTATATTATACATAATTATTCGATATTTTTGTATTGCATTCCATCAGGAAATATATTTAATTTACTTGAGTTTTTGAAGATGATACTTGAACACTTTCAATACTGGACACAGTGGTATTTTATCTAAAATGTGCAGATCAAAGATGCCTTCAGAAAATCAGAGTTACATTTATTAATTTGAAGTTAAAGCATGAAAACATCAGAAAACTTAATTAAAAAACTAAGTGGAATCTGGCACTTTGCGTATAAATAGTAAATAAAATATTTCTCAGAATAAATCAATTAACATTCATTATAAGGATATAAGTAAAGAAATATTGAGCAATATTAATTGCATTGAGTAAGTAAATAAATAAAATTTGGGTCCTACTCTGTATCAAATATTTTAGTGTCTTGGCTTTTGAACTAGAAAGATAGGTATTTGCCAAATTTTAAGCAGTGCATTTGTAGTTGAAGAATTGTTTCTTAAATGTCATGCAATATTTCATTGCATTAGCAACTTTTGTTCAAGCTCTTGCAATGTATATTTTTCCTTAATGTTAACCTACATATTTTTTTTTCAGTAGGAGTCTCACTTTGTTGTCCAGGCTAGAATGCAGTAACACGCTCACAGCCACCGTAGCCTCAACCTGCTGGGCTCAGGTGATCCCTCCACCTCAGACTTTACAAGTAGCTGGAACTACAGGAACGCACTACCACACCCAGCTAATTTATTTTATTTTATTTTAAATTAGAAAATATAGTTTACTCAAAAGTAAATTAGAGAGAGAGAAGATTCACCTCCCCAAGGTGGGGCAGGGGGCCAAAGCCAGGAAGCGTGACGACAGCCATAGTTCAAAGAGCACACGGCCACATCAAAGTCTAGTAAGGCAATGACCTTAAAAATTTATTACACAGACAAGGTCTCGCCAAGTTGCCCAGGCTAGTCTTGAACCCTGGGGCTCAGACAATCCTCTCATCTCCGCCTCCCAAAGTTCTGGGATTGCAGGCATGAGCCACCGCACCCAGCAATTTGCATAATTTTGTTGGTTAATTATGGATTTACTTGGACAAGTCTGTCACTAATACAGTGTTCACAGTCTTAAACCTTTTAATGCAATATTACCTCAAATTATCATTGTGACTGTCAGAAAGGAAGATATCAAGCTATGCTAGTAGTGTTACAAATTAGTCAGCAGAAAAGTATTTTTTGCATCTTATTCATGGTAGATGAAAACCGTTTTTTCACACATATGTGTAAGCTTAAAAAAATAATTGCACAAAGCTACTCTAAGACTAAATTGAAGAAGAGCACTCAGAATAATATTGCAACCATTATAAGTAGCATTATAACCTGCATTTTCAATTGAAGGCATTACTCTTAAAGCAGGAATCGTTTTGAAGGAATTGAATCAGAACCACAACTTCCATGTGCATATCATTACTGGTTTTAAGGTAATATGGAGAAAGCCCTTCTTTCCACCCCCAGGATAAGAAAAGATTTTATAGAATATAGAAGTACTCAGTTCTTTTTGCTGGTTGACTTCTCCATTTGGACTTCTTTAAGAAAAAAAAACCTCTCTATTTTTTATTATTTATATTGGCTGTTGTGTATTGTGTTATAAGCAAATTACAGGGGTAGTGAAACTAGTGCAACCTCTTTGGAAAGCAGGTGTGGCGATTTCTGAAAGAACTAGAAACTGACCTTCCATATGACCCAACCAGCAATCCCCCTACTGGGAATATACCCGGAAGAAGTAAAATCATTCTACAAAAAAGATACCTGCACATACATGTTTATTGCAGCACTATTCACAATAGCAAAAACACGAAACCAACCATGCCACCCATTGAAACTGGACTGCATTTAAAGTGTGATACATGTACACAGTGGAATATCATACAGCCATAAAAGACAACATATGGACTTTGCAGCAACGTGGATGGTTTTAGAGTTGATCATACTCAGTGATCTATCACAGAAACAAAGATCAGAGTACCACATGTTCTCACTCATAAGCAGATCCTGAACAATTACCATAATACTATAAGAAAGGGATTGACAGTAGTGGGATACCGTTGGGGTATGGGTGTGAGAGGGAACACAACATCAATAAGGGTACCTGGTTTCAAAACAGGAAAAATGGGAGCCAAAGAGAGGCCCAAACCTGTATGGTGACCACTTGTAAACCTAATCCTGAATTGTACCCTACATCTTTAAAATAAAATAAATAAATTTACATTAAAAAAAGACAGGTCTATTGAAAGTAATTTTTATTAAACACGCATAGCTTTAGTTTGAAATTAAAATATGCAATTATATTAAAATCAACTTGTAAGTTAACAATGAATTTGAGATATCTTATAGAAAATTTAACTATTTAACTTTCTTATTGAAAATCTGAACCACCTTCTTCCCAATATCAACACTTTTCAAACAAAATAATTGACGTTGTGATGTTCAACTATTTTCAGTGTGTTAGGTATGTAAAGATTGCAGTATACAAGCCTATATAGAAAATAGAGAAAAGTCTTTTGTTCACAGTTACTAGTGGAAGTATCAGTGAAAAGAATTTGTTTTAAAGACACCTTATAAAGTATACAACTCTGTAAATCCATCCAAGTTGTTGTGAAGTCCATAATTTTGTCCTTCTTTATGACTGCGTAATATTCTATCATGTAGTTATACCACATGTTTTAATCCAGTCCACTTTCAGTGGACAGCAGAGTTGGTTCCATGTTTTTGCTATTGTGAATAGTGCTGCAATAAACATGCATGTGCTATCACCTTTTTTGTAGAACAATTTGAGCCCGCCAGATTTATACCCAGAAGGGGAACTGCTGGGTCATATGGAAGGTCAATTTCTAGTTCTTTTAAAAATCGCCACATTGTTTTCCATAACCTCACTAATCATCAGAGAAACGCAAATTAAAACCACATTGGGCTGCCACCTAACTCCAGTAAGAAAGGTCATCATTAATAAAACAAAAAACAACAGATGTTGGCGAGGATGTGGAGAAAAGGGACCACTTCTATGCTGCTGGTGGAAATGCGTACCATTCAACCTCTATGGAAAACAGTGCAGCAATTTCTAAAAACAACCGGAAATTGACCTTCCACATGACCCAGTAATCCCCCTAACTGGGAATATACCAGAGGAACCAAAATCATTCTACAAAAAAAGATAACTGCACATGTATGTTTATTGCAGCACTGTTCACGATAGCAAAAACATGGAGTCAACTGTGCAGCCCATTGAAACTGAACTGGATAAAAAACATGTGGTATATACACATGATGGAATATTACACAGTCATAAAGAAGGACAAACATATGAACTTCTCAGCAACTTGGATGGATTTAGAGTCTATAATACTCAGTGATCTATCACAGAAGCAAAGAACATGATACCACATGTTCTCACTCACGAGTGGACACTGAACATATACCATAATACTATAAGAAAGGGATTGGCAGTAGCGGGATACTGCCAGGGTGGTGATGCAGACACAATATCAATAAGCATATCTGATCTCAAGCCAGGCAAAGTGAGGACCAAAAGGAGGCCCAAACTTTACCTGTACAATGTCTACTTTGTACCTAACCCTGAATTGTATCACATACTTAAAATAATATGTGTGTGTGTGTGTGTGTGTGTGTGTGTGTGTAAAATTTTCAGGAACTAAAAAGTTGCAGACTTGCTGAGTTCATTAACAAAATGAAGTTCTATGAGACAATGGAAAAGAGTAAAATATTAATAGATTTATGGGAGTTTACCTGGAATTCCACCATCCTATATTGTTGAGTGAATGAAATAAGTTTTATTATAATATGTATAGTATGTTTCCATTTGCATAAAAACTGGGAATAAATATATATAGAAATATAGTTATATATACCTACCCATTGATAGTATTTATGCATGTGTTACATATATACACATATACACTATGAATAACTGTGTTTACATTTGTGAAAGTGGCCTGGGACTTGAGGAGATGGGGAAAAAAATGCAACTGTCTTTTGTACATGGATTTTCTACCCTAAGACTTTGCCAAAGTCATTTATCAGTTCAAGGAGGTTTTTAACAGATTTCCTTGGATTTTGGATTTTCAAGGTATAGGATCATATCATCTGCAAAGAGGGATAACTTGACATCTTCTTTTCCTGTTTGGATACCCCTGATTTCCTTCTCCTGCCTTATTGCTCTAGGACTTCCAGAAATATGTTGGACAGGAGGGGTGAGAGTGGGCATCCTTCTCTTGTTCTGGTTTTCAGGGGAAATGCTTCCAGCTTCTGTCCACTGAGCAATATGTTGGCTATGGGTTTCTCATAGATGGTTCTTACTATTTTAAGGAATGTTTCTTCTATGCCTAGGTGTTCAAGGATTTTAATCAAGAGGGGATGTTGGATTTTGTCAGAAACACATACCTGAGTACCACATGTTCTTACTCATAAGTGGGACCTGCGAACATTTATCACAATACTACAAGGAAGGGATCAGCAGTAGTGGGACACTGCCAGGGAGGAGGGGGACACATAACATTACTAAGGGTACCTTATCCTAAACCAGCGGAAAGGAGGACCAGTGGGAGGCCTATACTTCACCTGCACGTAGACCACCTGTGTACCTAATCCTGACCTACAGCCCACATCTTTAAATAAAAAGGAAAAAATAGGAAGTATATGGCTCTAGATGACTTCCTCAAAATATCTCAGTATCAGTTCTGCATACTATAAATCTGTTATTTTGGTCATGGTGTGGGAGTAAAACCAGTTAAAAGCTTGGAATTGGCAGTAGTCTTTTGAAAAGACAAAATGTACTAACTCTAAAGAAAAAGTAGTAATTTAGACTTCATTAAGTTAAAACAAAACCTAATCTCTAAAATACACTGTTAAGTAAATAAAAAGTTGAAACACAGTTTGAAGAAACTGCAGCACATACCAGATGAAGAAATTATATCCAGAGTAAATGTAATCAAGTTGCAATAGACAAATATTGTAGTTAGATAAAGATGGGCAAACATTTTCAAGGACACGAGAAAAAATATATATATGTTCAATAAACACGCATAAAATACTTGCTGTCATTGGCCTTCAGATTTACTTAATTGATGCTGATCCACCAATACATATTTGGTAAGAAGTGATACATTTATGTCTGTCAATACCAATCTTGATGAGGGTGTGAAATAAATGGAACTTTCATATATTTCTGGTGGCAATATAACGATGCAACCACTTTAAAAGAAAAGCTTGGAAACTTATAAAGTTAAACATACCCTTATTATAAGAATAAGCACTTCCACTCCTACTTAGCTACCCTGAAAAAGGGAAAACATATGTCCACAGAAAGAATTGTACACGGAGCTTCACAGCAGTTTTACTCCTAGTAGCCAAAAACTGGAAACAACTCAAATGTCCAGCAAACACTGAATGGATAAAAGCTTTGTAGTAAAATCACACAATCAAATATTAATGATAAATCTAACAGGACTCAACAACCACAACTACATGGATGTACATCATGGTAAAGATATTTTTTGAATTTGATTTTACAAATACTCTCTGCTTGTTCTCAGTCAGAAGAGACAATCGACAGTAGTTCATCCTTTTATGTTTAGGGGAGTAATTCACCATTTCTACCTTGATCCAGAGCATTGTGGACTCTTGTAATTGTAGAATCTACAGAGACCTGGTTCATTTTTTTTATATTTGACAGACTATCACATGTCTATATTACAATTAATTCTAGCCAACGGGAACTGGTAAGTAAGAAGTGACAGATATATCTTTTAGATGACTTAGTAATGCAAAGATGGATGTACCTGCAGAATCAGTGAGATGCTTGAGACCCAGTGTTCTCTTGCATGCCAGAATTTTCACATCAAGGAGAAGGACAAGTTATTGCACCTTGCACTGAGAATGACACATGGTGCTCAGCAGGCTTGTAAAAGTTGTGGAAGCAGTATAACATTTGGAAATACTGAGGCAACCCATTCCTTTAGAGATGCCATCAGTTTCAAGTAGGTCCCAGAGCAAGAGAAGGTTTTGCAGCAGATAAAATAATTCCAGAGCAGAAGACCCAGCAGCAATAGTTTCAAGAGCCCTGCAACTTGAATCTTATAGGCCAGAAGATCTGACCATGCTAAAGCTGTGATTGTGGCATAGCTTGAGTGACCAAACAGAGGAAGCTGGTAGGTCAGGTGCAACTTTGTACATTTCCTACCTGCAACCAGTGGATTAAGGGCTCTCTGGTTATATATTCAGGATGAGCCCTCTCCGTCTTTGCGGGGGCTTCTAAGCTTGAGAATCTATTATGGACAAACATTTTTTCTAAAATGTGTTAAAACAGACACAAAAGCTTTATAGGAAATAACTCAAAATTTCTGAGGTTGGATCTAATACTCTTGTCAGCAAAACCCTATTTGGATGCCACTCTGGGGGCCTATAGCACGTTCCTGACAATTTACTATTTTGGTATAAAATACGTTCACGAAGCTCTGTGAAATTTTTTAAACCGTTAGTTCCATATCATTCCTTTATGAAAGTAAAAAAATTTAAAAAAAATAAAAAACAAATAAAAAGTCCACCTGCCAAGAAGTACAGGCTTCAAAACTATTAAGTGCATGTTAGAATCTATGCCATGCTAATACCCAAAATCAACAGAAAAAAAATCTGACATTGTGGTTAACCCTTTGTTATATAAGTAGTAGAATATGTTTTCTGAAGGAAATAGAAATTGACCTTCAATATGACCCAGCAATTCCCCTATTGGGAATAAACCCAGAGGAACTCAAATCATCCTACAAAAAAGATATCTGCACACGCATGTTTGTTGCAGCTCTATTCACGATAGCAAAAACATGGAACCAACCATGCTGCTCATCGAAGTTGGACTGGATTTTTAAAATGTGGTATATTATGCAGCCATAAAGAAAGACAAACATCTGATCTTGGCAGTAACTTGGATGGATTTAGAGTCGATCATACTCAGTGATCTATCACAGGAACAAAGAACAGAGTACCATATGTTCTCACTCATAAGCGGACCTTGAACAATTGTCGTAATACTATAAGAAAGGAATTGGCAGTAGTGGGAAACTGCCAGGGGAG
>CAUYQG010011431.1:0-33260 GCA_963574415.1 Tarsius wallacei
TGTGTTGAATTCAGTTTGCTCACTTTTTGTTGACTTTTGGCATCTGTGTTCATCAGAGACCTTGACATGTAGTTTTTTTTTTTTTTTTTTTGAGTTGGAGTCTCACCCTGTCGCCCAGACTGGAGTGCAGTGGCCGCTACCAGCCACCGCAGCCTCGATCTGCTGGGCTCTGGTGATCCTTCCGCCTCAGCCTTCCAAGTAGCTGGAACTACAGGCGCGCGCTACCACACCCGGCTAATTTTTTTATTTATTGTAGAGATGAGGTCTCGCTTGTCCAGGCGGATCTCGAACCCGCGGGCTCAGGCAATCCACTCACCTCAGCCTCCCAAAGGCGCGGGATTACAGGCTGAGCCACCGAGCCCGGCTTACTCATTTATTTATTCAACAAAGTTGTCAAGACCTATCTACTACAGGTTAGGCCTTAAGGATTTAATATTGAGCAAAAATAGGTGTAGTACATGTTTTTCTGGAGCTAAAAGTGTTGTAGAGGGAGCAACTGAGTAAGAAGGCTGGAAGATTTGAAGGCTGTGGTGAGAAAGTGAGATATCTGAGGCAGTCCCAGTTGATGGCAAGTTTATCTGTTGGCCTGGGGAGTGTGTGGGTGATATGGAGCAGTGATGTGGATTACAGGAGGTGAGGAGGTCACTGATAGGTTAACAAGTTGTATGGGTCATCTATGTGAATGTGGAAGTCACTGTAGTGACAACAAGACTTGCTATGAAGAGCAAAACAGTGAGTCGGTTGACAAAATCATTAATAAATAAGGAACTATAGCAATGCAGCATTAACAAGGAATGATAAAAGCCTCAAAGGGGCTGGGTTTCATTCAGGGCAGGGTAGGCAACAGTGAGAAATGAAAAGACTGCTCCAGGTTCAATCACTAAGATACATGGGGTGCAGGATAATGAACAACCTTCTCCAAAGAGTTGTTGGAGAAGAGACTAGCCTAGGCAAGAGACATATTTCCCTTGAGGTTAGGAAGTATCTTGAATTTTCAGTGAAGATTGGGCTCCAACAATAGAATGGGGTCTTTGGAAGTCATTGTGAAGACATTTGGTTAATGGAAAGAAAGCATAGAACAGAATGGGGATGGAAATACAAAAAATAGATTGATCATTGCAGGTACTTCCATCCTAGAGGATGACCAAGTTTAATGTAGATGTGCACCATAGTAGGTCCAGATATAATGTACTTCTTTTAGCCTCTCTCTGTTTTAAGCTTTCTCCTCTAAAACTTTGGATAGGCTCTTTCTTACTCTTAGAAAACTTTTCAGCCTCTGCAGCAGTTGCCAATCACTCACCCCAGTTTACCTGGATAATACCCAGTCATCCTCCAATCTCATGTTAGAGGTAATTTCCTTCAGTGATCCTCCCTTATATCCCAAATTTGATCTAGGTCCCTGTCCTTCTTTGTTCATATTACCATGTTGTATAATAATAACAATGTATCTGCTGTAGCAGGCTGTATACTCACAAAAGCAGAAACTATTATTTATTTATTTGAGTTGGAGTCTCACTCTGTCACCCAGACTGGGTGCAGTGGCACACTCACAGCCACCGCAGCCTCGACCTGCTGGGCTCAGGCAGTCCTGCTACTTCGGCCTTTGAAGTAGCTGGAACTACAGGTGTGCATCACTAGTCACTATGCCTAGCTAATTTTTTTTGAGTTGGAGTCTCACTCTGTCGCCCGGGCTGGAGCGCAGTGGCATACTCACGGCCACCCTAGTGTTGACCTGCTGGGCTCCGGTGATCCTTCTGCCTCAGCCTTCCAAGTAACTGGAACTACAGGTGCACGCTACCATGCCCAGCTAATTTTTGACTTATTGTAGAGACGAGGTCTCGCCAAGTTGCCCAGGCTGGTCTTGAACCTCTGGGCTCAGGCAATCCTCTTGCCTCCACCTTCCAAAGTGCTGGGATTTTACAGACATGAGCCACTGCACCGGCCTTATTTATTTATTTTGAGTCTAGGTCTGTTGCCCAGGCTGGAATGCAGTGACAGGATCATGGCTCACCACAGTCTCAACCTTCTGGACTCAGGTGATCCTTCTGCCTCAGCCTTCCCAGCAGCTGGTACTGCAGGTGTGTGCCACCATGCTTAGCTAACTTTTTTATTTCTTATAGAGACAGAAGAATTCTCTGTTGCCCAGGCTGGTTGTGAACTCTTAGGCTCAAGCAATCCTCTTGCTTCAGCCTCCCAAAGTGCTGGGATTGCAGGCATGAACCACCATACCCAGCTTTTCTGTCTTTAATTTTTTATATTTCTGTTGCCTAGCAGAGTGCCAGGCTATAGTAGATTAGTAGGTATGTAATATTTGTTGAATGAATGATTGATAGAACAAAATAGAGAAATGAAGTTGAGATGTGGACTAGGAGAATCAAATAAAACCCTAGGTCTACTACTATTTGTTAGTTATATTAACTATATACATTGAGGAAAAAAGGAACCATCTTGCTGACAGTTTTATTGTGTGTGGGGAGGCTTTGTATCCAAATATAGTGACGTCCAATATAAGCTGAGATGCTGATTCTAGGTCAGAGCCTGACTCAGAGTCTTGGGATCTACCGTCATTTCTTTCTGCCATGGATCTGGGACTTATTTAAAAATAGAATCCTGGATACTCTTCTGGACTGTTTTGTGATTCCTTTGAAGCTGCCTGTCCATCAGATGACATTGTCTTCTTTGTATATATAGATTCAGTTGTTAAGACTCTATCATTGAATATAGTTTTATCCTTGCTTTGGTATTCTTTATTTTTCTCTTTTTCTTAAATTTTGAGTCAGAGTCTCACTCTGTAGCCCAGGCTGGTGTGCAGTGACATACTGCTCATGGCCACTGCACCCTCGACCCGCTGGGCTCAGATGATCTTTCTGCCTCAGCCTTCCAAGTAGCTGGAACTACAGGCACGTGCCATCATGCCCAGCTAATTTTTTGATTTATTGTAGAGATGAGGTCTTGCCAAATTGCCCAGGCTGGGCTCGGACCCGTGAGCTCAAGCAATCCTCTTACCTCAGCCTCCCAGAGTGCTAGGATTATAAGCGTTAGCCACTGCATCCAGCCTGAATTTTTAAAATTTTTCTTTCGGATTCGGAGTCTCACTCAGCCCAGGCTGGAGTACAGTGACATGCTTATGGCCACCGCAGCCTCCACCTGCTGGGCTCAAACGATCCTTCTGCCTCAGGCTTCTAAGTAGCTGTAACTACAGGTATGCACCATAACGTTTGCCATTTTTTAAAAATTTATTGTAGAGGTGAGATCTTGTCAAGTTACCCAGGCTGGTCTTGAACTGTGGGCTCGGGAAATCCTCTCACCTTGGCCTCCCAAAGTGCTGGGATTATAGGTGTGAGCCACTGCACCCAGCCTCTTTATTTTTCTTATAGGATAACCAAACTAAAAGTTGTAGTTTGAGAAATGCAAATGAGGAGACACATCACAGAGCTATTAGACATTGTTACACAGATTTACTAATGTACAGGGAGCA
The DNA here is from genome assembly GCA_963574415.1 of Tarsius wallacei. Taxonomy (NCBI): domain Eukaryota; kingdom Metazoa; phylum Chordata; class Mammalia; order Primates; family Tarsiidae; genus Tarsius; species Tarsius wallacei. The sequence continues at coordinate 3,479 of CAUYQG010011431.1, forward strand.
TTGGTTATATGACAAGAAAGAATTTTTTGGTGGTAATATCTACATTAACATAGCCTTTCAGAGTAGATAAAGTCAGTGGGTCAACTAGCAATATCTAACACTTTACTCTTTTCTATATGAAACAATATTGTTGCATAGCATGGTTAAGTGAGAAAAATTATAATTGGAAAAAGATTAGACAAAAGGATCAATTTAATTTGCTTATGTGTTTAATGTACTTTCTTGTCTTCTCTAGGAAATAAATGTGTCTTAAATGTCCAATATTTTGTAGTAGGAATAATGTCAAAATAATAGACATCCTGATCCCAGCTTCCTGGAGTTTTGTTTTGTTTCTACAGTGTCCTCCATTTTTATTAGAAATGTGAAATAAGACATAGTGCTGAATATATGAATTTAGACAAAGTCATTTATGAATTCAGTCTGCAATATTAAACAGAGTAAAGTTTATTTTCAAGTGAGGTATCCAAAGTAAACTCAATAGAAATAGCCAGTTTTTATAAAATAAAAACCAATTTGTACTAATGTCCCAAACTTGCCCTGAATATTTTTGCAGCTTCAAAAATATTTAGTTAAGTCTTTTAGTATTTTCTTGTTTCATTGCTCCTTATACTTCCTCTTTTAGATGGGGCCTGGGAGTTGAAGTTCAGAATTTCAGAAGAGAGTGTGTTCTTTTAAAAATTTCCATTCTAAACAGATGTAGAAAAGACGAACACCCAAATGAAAGATCATTTACTTCACATCTGAAGATTTGTCAGACCCAATAAATTTTTTTGAGAAGTTTACATTTATCTTTGTCTTAAAAGATTAGTGTGTAAGTGTTATTTTAAAGGGCACATAAACTTCTTGGCTAGCTGCATTGACCATACTAGACTTTCCAGATGTACATTGATTTATGTAGTTGTGAAATGAAGCAGTGCTAATGAAACAATAATGGAGTATTCACAGCTTATAACTGCCTACCTGATAAACTAATAAAAAATTAATTTGTTGTCCTTGTGCCAATAGTAAAGAAATGAATCATTTGTTTTTTAAGTTATAATGTCATTCTTTGATTTTGCAGCTAAGTGGTTTTAAACTGTGCTTTGGTCTTGGGGACTTTGGTCTTGGGGACTCTGAAGGTGGGCTCTATTCCAACTTCCACTGGAACAGTTCTGCTTTTACCTATTTTCTGTGTTTATTTCTGTGTAAAATTTGATTCTACAAATGTCCTTTTCTTTAAAAAAAATTTGCAAAATATTGCTGTGGGTTAATTGTCACTGAAAAATGAAAATCTCTGAAATTAACTCATGTAAAACCACATGTCTGGAAGTCACCATTTTCCCACTTTGGAAATTAAAATATATATAAAAAAGATAGAAATAACATTTAGCTTTTGGGATTGGAATATCAAGTGAAGTATATTTTATGAATTTTTTTTTCCCTGATGCTAGTAATAGCATCACCTCAGGTCTTCCACCATAAGAAATAGCTATTTATAATGTATTTAACTCTTCAAAGTAATAAGAAAATCTTTGCTCATATTTGGTAAAAATCAAAGGTTAAAATATGTTTTATTTGTAGCTAGTGAGGAAGAGCATTTACAAACTTAGGGAAAAGGTAGAGTCTTTCTCCATTGCTGGCTCTTGAATCCTTGTACCCACTTAAATTAATCTTTTTCTTTATACTACCCTGTTTCTCTGCTCTTTGTGATGGTGCAAGATTGTGAGCTTCTGAGAGCAGGGGCATGGGTTTTATCTTAAAGTTTTCAGCATTTTATTCTATAGTAATGTTCAACTACTGTGTTTTTTGATCAGTGAAAGAATGAGTGAGTTCCTGCACTATATGTTTGTGTGTGCATGTATGTAGTTCCTTTATTTTGCCCCATTATGAACACAAAAAGGCATTCTTATATTTATTTTTGTATTCTTGTTGATATTCATTATATTTCTATACATGCTATGTACTCAAAATACTTGTAAGCCATTATTATTTAGTTACACAAACTAAAATGCATTAATATTAAGTGTACATTTCTATGAACTTTGATAAATTTATGTCTTTGTATGGAGAGACCCAAAAAACACTGAAATTTATTGATAAAAATTGTGTATTTATTTTTACATGTTTAAACTTCAGTCATCTTCACAGTACTCTCCGTTTGATGCAATACACCTATTGAGGTGCTTTTTCCAGTGCTCAAAACAGTTTTTGAACTCGTCAATTTTGAGGCCTTCTATTGCTTCTGCTGTTTTTTGTTTCACCTCTTCCACATTGATAAAACGTTTCCCTTTGAGGATTTTTTTTTCACCTGGGGAAACAAAAAAAGTCACTCAGTTGAGATTAGGGGAATAAGGAAGGTGGGGCAAGGGGGTCATGTCATTTTTGGTCAAAAACTGCTGAACATTCAGTGCAGTATGGTCAGATGCGTTGTCATGGTGGAAGAACCAGTCACCTGTTTGCCACAACCCGAGATATGTCTTCCACAAATTGTGATGCAACCTTCGCAAAACTTCCAGATAAAAACTTTGGTTGACTGATCTGGAGGAACAAATTTCGAGTGTACTGTAAGGTGCCTGCCTTCCAAAAGATAATTCTGTTTTTTGGGGGGTTCCCCCTCATATACCAGTGCAATCATGATATTTCATGGAAACTTGAACATTTCCATCACCATTAAAACTTCCCTTATTCCCCACTTCGCTCAATTCTGCTCCCTATCTTTCAGCCTGTCAACCACTGATTTGATTTTTGTCACTTGATTGGCTTGGTCTTTTCTAAAATTTCATATAAATCTAAACTTTCATGACTAACTTTTTTTTCATTCAACTTAATGTATTTGAAATGCTTCCAAGTTGTTTTGTTTATCATTAGTTCATTTCATTTTATTGAGGTCATTTGATTTTATGGATATACCAAAATGTGTTTATCCATATCCCTGTTGTTGGTTATTTGTATTGTTTCCAGTGTTTGTTTACTTTGGATTAAGCTCTATAGACATTGTATGGTTCTTTGTGCATTGTAAATATTTTTAATCTTAGCCATTCTAACAGAAGTATTTTTATCTCATTGTAGTTTTAATTTGCATTCCCCTTTCAAATCATGATGTTGAATTAATGTTAGTTGCTAGTTCTAGAATTTTTGCTATTTCATGGTTTGTTTCAATTGACTAGTTATAGTTATATAGTTATGAATTTTTGCTTCTTGTTATGTTTAGTCATTTTGGATTGTAGGCTAGACATTATTATATTTATTGTTGAGTACTGCACTTTTTGGTATTTATTTAAAGATTATTGGAATTTATATGACAGGGAGTTGAGTTACTTGTAGATTTGGTTGATCCTTTGAGACTTATTTTAAAGCAATTATAGATTAGATTTAAAATGCCTTTATTCCAGGATAATTTAGTCCTACTTATAAGATGTGACCCTTTGGTGGTCTCTACTAATTTCGCCATGTACCAACAAGGGCTCTCCACTTTGACTGAAAAGAACTCATGTAGTTACTGATCCTTTGTGATCTCTAGGAATTTTTATCTTACTTATCCCAAGTACTTTTTCCTTTGTGAGAAGTAGTTTTCTCAACCTTGTGGAACTTACCCTATGTATGCAAAGATTGTTATTCAGCCAAAGCCTCAAGGGGCCTCCTATGAAGATATCTGGGTATTTTTTTTTTGTCTTCAGAGCTCTCTTCTCTCTAGATCCCTTTGAAAAATCTAGCTGCTTTAGCATCTTCTAACTCAAATCTCTGTCTCCTCAACTCAATTAAATTTCCAGACTGGAAGTTTCCTCCAGCTACAAATCCTAAGCACATCTTATTTTTTGTCATTTCTCAAGAATAACAATCCAATGCTATCTGTTGAATTATGTCTAAAAATAGTTATTTTCTATATTTTGTCCAGTGGTTTTAGTTATTTGTAGGCAGGTAATTTCTAACTTGGGAGTCCCTCATAAAACAAAATTGATTTGAAAGTGTTTTAAACAGGTTACTAAGTCCATCAATGAAATACTTTAATCTGTTTTGGAAAGCAGATAGTACTTTGCAAAGACTGTTTTATAGAAGACCCATGGGGGACAGATGGAAAAAAGAGAAAAGCACACGATACCTTAAAATTAACTAGAGCAGATTTACTTTATCGTGTCATATATTGATAATTTTGGAAAAAAGGGCTTAAAGAATTCAACTGTTGTTTTAAAGGATTGAGGATTAAAGGATTATTGACTTTGGAGAAAAAAATATAATTACTATCTATAAAGTGGTAAAATAGGCTAGTAGTAAATAACAGAAGACCTGTAATCTTAAACTGTTATAAAGTTGAGCATTACTGATTAAGATGTAATATCTTTAAGAATGATTTATAATAATCAATGGAAAAGTGTCATCCTTAGAGAAGCTTTTATTTTGTGTGTGTGTGTGTGTGTGTGTGTGTGTGTGTGTGTGTGTATGTTTCTGGTAGTAGTTCCTGTTTGTCACAAGAACGGTGAAAAATATGGGGAATTCCAGAGGAGCAATTGTTGTTAAGGAATTAAGAATTCAGTATATCAGAAAAGATTATTCATTATTCTTAAGAATGATAACACTGCCAAGTTACTTCATAAATATAAAGATAGCATACAGTAAAGGATTAATAACGTCTCAACAAACTTAAACAGGGAAATACAAGAATAGCTATAGTTTGCTTACACAAAGACATATAGATGTAAAGACCATGATTACATAATTTTAAAAAATCAGTAAGCAACATTTACAATCATATTTGTTGAGAGATATAGACATAATTGAAGTAGAGAACTGGATAATCTGAACCCGTCCTTTTCTGAAATTATCATATTGTGTAGGGAAATAGCAATAGTTACCTATGTTAAAAACTATTTTATTACTTTTAAGTTGTGACTAATTTCCTGAAGTATTGTTTTTCTTTTTTTCTAAACCACCAGCATGATTGCACTACTAGTCACTGTAGTAAAGGGCTATGGTCCTACATCCAGTCCCCTCAATTAGGTTTCTTAAAGTATAGGCTTAGTGCCTATTGCTCTGTTACTAAGATTTCTAAACACAGCGTATATCTATAGATGTATCAGAAGATTTTGGATGAGTAGATAATTCTAATTCCCAATTCCAGACACATTATCCATTTTGATTATATTTATTCTGAGTAAAAGAAGGACAATGGCCAGTTGTCTACCCTCTAATCCATAAAACTTCCAAGGAAAAATTGATTCCAGTTTTCTCTTTGGCTGTGCCAGTAATACTATGTTTTTCCTAGTATTACAGTTCAAGGTAATGATTCGATGGCATGCTTGTGATACTAAATTTAATTTAAAAGTAGTCTCCTTACAGCTGTGCAAAAATTCTATAGGGATTCACCAATTGGAACTCTATCTCATTGTCTAAATGCTCACTGTGTCCCGATATTCTGCTAAAGATAGTCATTACTTGTACAACTTGATGATAAAGACTATACAGAATTTGCCCCGTCTCATTGGGTTTTGCACTTTACTATCTCTACCCTTTTTTTCCCCTCTAGTCATGGTTTTCTTTCAATAGAACATGCAGTGTAAAGATTATAAGTGTTTGAAGCTCTGAGCCCTGCATGTTCTGTTGGAAGAAAATCATAACTAAAGGAGAAAAAAATAGATATAGATCATAGATGTTTAGAAACTTTAGGTCTTAAGAAAGTTGAAGATAAAGCTAGAGTGAATCTCCTTTGAAATGATTGGAGATATTTATTTCTCATAATAAATCTTTTGTATTCATCTCTTTCCTACATGAAACTATTATATTTATGAATAAAAATATGTTCAATTTCCAATCCTAAGTCAAATGTTTAATAAAAAAGAAAACCATGTAGTTTTTTTTTAGAGAGTTGTGCTTACATCAAATTGAGTTTTATATGTATATGGAATGTATCATAAAGATATATTGTGGAAAATTTTATTTAAAACACTCTTTCTAATGCCAGTACTCTTGCCCAAGTCTCCATCACTTCACACCTGTATTACTGCAATAATTTCTGCCTTTTCTTCTTTTAGTATTCCCTATCCAATCCAGTAAGATAAACTTCCTCAAATATCACTTTCATCACACCTTGCCCGCGTTCTAAAAACCGAGTCTTACAGCCAGTTGAATGGTGTCCAAATTGTTTTTATTGGAATTCCAATCCCTCTATAATCTGATCTCACCTTGTCATCCAAATATATCTCCAGGCATTTCCTAATACTCCATTCCCCACTTTAATTAGGCTATCTCCTCTCAGCCTCCACATAGTGTTGGGTACTTTGCTGCCTCTGCATTTCTGTTTCTAATGCTTCTTTAACCTGAAATAACCTTACCTTCTAGCTTTGAACGTCCTTCCTTGCCACCTTTTGTCCCACTTAAGACATGAATCATTCCTCGTGTATACTTGCCAGGTAAAACCCTTCCTATTGTGACTATCTGCAGTACTTACTATGTGTGGTGGCACATTTTCTCATCCATTCTAAGTGGCACTTCTTAAAGAAAAGTTCATATCTCTTAAATGGAATTTTACAGTAAGTGGCATATCATGTATTGACTGGAAGTGTTTTAGTTTTTTATCTGGCACATAAAATGATGGTGCATTTTACAGTTTATGGTATCTTAAGAGTTGAAAAATCAAGTGTATTGAATATTATCATTTATTTTCTAATAGTTGCCAGGATGTCTGGTGTGTTGCCCAGTGTTATCATATATTTTACTATCATGGATATCTTTATCTTTATTTTTTTTCCATCTTACTCTTTTGAAATACCCTACAGCACCAGGTAGATAATTGAGTTTATTGAATTTAATTAGTGAAACTGTTTCAATTAAGTTAAATTTAATAAATATAATGAATATGCATGGTTAGAAAAGTACTTAAGTGACTTATTGAATTATTGTTATTTTTCTTTTTAAAAACAGAGACGAGGTCTCGCTATGTTGCCCAGGGTGGTCTCGAACTCCTGGGCTCAAGCAATCCTCCCTGCCTCAGCCTCCCAAGGTGCTGGGATTACAGGTGTGAGCCACTGCACTTGACTGATTTTAAACTTTTCACTGAAGTATTATATACATTCAGTAAAAGTACATACAAACATGCAGCTTAATACGTTTTCATGAAATCAACACACCTTGGGTAGCCAGCACTTAGACTGAGAAACAGTACTTTACCAGGATTCTAGAAATCTTCCTCCATGCCACCTTCTAGTCACAGGGATTATCATTAACCTTGCCTCAAAAGCATAGATTAATTTGGCAAGTTTTGTCCTTTGTGTAAATGAAATCATACAGTATGTACACTTAAGTGTCTGGCTTTTGTTCAACATTCTGTTTGTGAGATTCAGACACATCATTGCTTGCAGTTGTAGATTGTCCATTCCCATTGATGTATAGTATTCCATTTTATGAATATTCCACAATATACTTCTTCATTCCACTGTTGATGTGTACATGGTAATTTCTAGTTTTCATCTAATGCAAATAGTGCTGTTCTGAACATTCTACGGCATGCCATTTGTTATACATATGTGCTAATTCTTCTTGGTTATGTATCTAGTAGAGGGAATGTTGGATCACAGGGCACAATTGTCATCTTTAGCAGATACCACCTAACCCTTTCCAAAGTTGTTTCAATTTACACTCCTACCAGCAGAGTATAAGAATCCTGACTGTTCTTCACCTACACTAACATTTGGTGCTTTCTTTTTCAATTTAACCATTCTGGTGGATGTGTAGGATATATCATTTTACTTAATTTAATTTCAGTATAGATGAAGAGTGCTTCTAGTAAAATTTTTAGGTTTTCTTTTAGATATGTGACAATTATGGAATGTGAGAACTTTAGATTGAACCATAGGAGTCACATGAAAATAATTGCTGAAGTTATTGCCTTTACTCACTTTGAGCATTTTCCTGACATTACAGTTTGTGCTGTCCCTGGTGATATCTTTCTGTTGACATTTAACTATAATTACATTTGGCTTTGTGGAAACGTACTGACCATTTTATTTAGTCTCCAGCGTTATCTATTTGGCTCTTCTCCTAACTTCTGAGTCACAGAAGTAGTTATGCTAATTCCTGGGAATTGGGAGTAACTTCTGTCGGTTACTTCTTTGGATTAATATTATTTGTTACTTTTTGTTCATATCTTCATTTAACACCAGTGTTATTTATTGAGCAAATAATGTTAGAAATAAAACAGTTGAGCCTCACTTATGCTGTAACTATTATAAACATATGTTGAAAGTGAAAGCCATAATTTGAAATCTGTGCATTAAATCTCTAATGACTTAGTAGTTCTGAATGATATTTCAAATGTTCTGAGATGTTTTATGTATTTAAAGTATTAGATAATTAGTCTATAATTCCATTTCTCTATCCTGTGATTGTTGAGAGAAATAGTGTGGTCATTTTTCTTGCCAGTAATTTTTCCTACTCAGGAATGTTCAAGCCAAGACATTTGGTTTTTTACTTAGTCATAAAGCTGTATTTTTTAATTATTCTAAAATCAAAGATGCTGACATCAGTATATTTAATTCCAAAAACTTATACAGACTGTGTGGATAATTATAATAATAATCAATTATGGCTCAGAAACGAGAAAGGTTTACTTTCCTCTGTCTATCACCATGTTCCATTTGCAAAACAAGGCCTTAGAAAGAGATTTGTGCAATAGTTTTATGAAACCATGGTGATTTTCCAACTATTTATTTTGTGGTCTGGAAAATCAAAGTGCTGACTTCAACCAGTCAGTGATTTATCACATGTTAAGAACCTCTTACTTAATTAGCATATGTAAGACTTTTCTTATATTGTCATTAGGTAAAGAATATCTAGTGTTAGGATTTGCCTTTTTCCTTGGTAGGCTGGACGCTGATTAGTTCATAACATAAATTGTTGCATTTGGTTTGTTCCTTAACTCCAACCTTAAGTATACTATTACAGTGTCATTTAATAATTAAAAATATGCTTCGGGACGTGAACTCTGTTAATAAATATATATTGAAACAAGAAGGGTACACATAATAGGTATAGTATAATAAGTCTGTGTATAAACACACACATAAACACAACGACATACATATAAAAATGGAAGGAAATAAAAATATTGAAGGTGGTTATTTTCAGGTGTACAATGAGTGTTATTTTCAGGTGTACAATGAGTGTTATGAGGGGACTTGATCCCTCCAAACTTTGGTCAAATTGAATCTTAGCACTGGACAGTTGATGGAGAAACTGGGATTATTCTAATTGTTTTAATACACAGGTGGATCTCATAGTCATAAACAGAAACAGTTTTGCAAATCACTGTTGTGTAGAAATACAAAACCAAAGAGCTTACCTACTATTTGATTTGTAGGTTTACTATGATTTGACAGTTTTTCTTGTTATTTTTAAGAAGTATGGTCATTTATAATCAGCAAAACGTTTTGTTTTTGTAGTACATTTCAAATATACAGTTGATGGTATTTTGGTTTTCTTTTCTCTCCCTAATTGTAGAAGTGTTGATTTTTTAAGATGATGTCTCATGAACCTACTTTCCTTTTGTGTTTTTTATCACAGTTAAATGGTATAATCACCCATTTGTTTCTCAAGTTAGAAACCTGAGTAATTATATACTTTCTTCTTTTTCATGTCTCACTTTAAACTGCCACCTAGGCAACATTGAAACTAAGATATCTTTGGAATGTACTTCCCCTTCTTCGTTTACACTGTCCTTGGTTCTTTATTATCTTTCTTTATTTTTTCCACCTATTCTATTTATAGCTGCCACATTACTGGTCCCTCTGCTTCCAGTCATTCCCTGATCCTCCGTAGCTATTCCCCATATTCTTCTAGTATGATCTACTTAAATATAAACTTGATGTGACATCCTGTTTCTAAACCCTTCAGTGACTTCCCCAGATCTCCAGGGTAAGGCCTGCCATCTAGCATGGCATGTGAGGACTTTCATGTTCTTCCAAATTATTCTGACCCGTGTCTGTTAACACTTAACACACACACCAGCCATGACACACTTTAGTATCTTTCCATGGAGGATATATTATATCCTACCTGCCTTTGAATGTGTTATTCCTTCTGACTCAGTTGCACTCCTGCTCTTCCATTTGAGTCCTGCTCATCCTTCAGTGCTCAATCTCAGATATGTATGCATGATCATCTTTCCAGGTAAAAACCAAACCAGAGTTGACTGTCTTCTTTGCTGTATATCTGATATATACTTTAATATAGCATCAATTAGTGTCCTGTTACTATTTATTTGCGTGTCTTTCCCACTAGGCTATGAATCCCTAAAATACTGTATCCACTCTTGACACCTGGAGCATGTTCTATGGCATGAGATTTTTCTCCTATTTGCTGCCTGGCTTATCTCTTAAAAGAGATAAGGTACCCCTCTTTATATGTAACCCATTCCCTTCTCACCAGACTATATGCATCATCTTTTCTCTTATTGTCTGTTAAAGATTGCAGAAGACTAATCATTCATCCACCCCACTCACTCCTCTAATTGAGTCTATAAAATGAGGGGAAATAAGCAGAATTATTTTAATGGGGATTGTAATAGTATTCGTGATGGCAAAACTGAATTGCAAAGTAAAAAGGGCCTCTGTTTCTCATCTTATTTCATATTTAACCAATACCCAGGGATAGGTAGTCAAGCTAGAGGGTCGTCGCCCCCCCTACACACACAAAGGGGAATTTCACTGATGGTTGTATCACAGGGAACAGGACATGGCGAGGTTGGGGTGCTTAAAGTTAATAAGGCCTAAATGAGAGGCAGAGACAAAACCCTGACTATAACCTAAGAGGAATGAAGGCTTGGAAATATTCTAAAAGCAAAAATAACAGTGCCAATTAAAATATAAGGAGATTACTTTTTTAAATGAGAAAAGTAGATATTTCAATAGGAATATCACACATATCAGGGGAAATGGGTCCTAGCTTGGCAGATGGTCAGGGTCTCAATGAGCCCTGGTCCTAATACTGTGTCACTTTTGTAGGTCCTGCATCTAATCAACAAGCCCTAGATTTCAACCCAGGAAGGAATTCAGAAACAAGTGATGTGCTGACAAAATGGTCTACAGTGTCTGACCCTGGAGAGCTCTACATATTTAGTTTAGTTCATTTTAGAGATTTTGTGGGCCTAATGGCAGTTACTTAAAATGACTCTTGTTCATTTACTCAGCAATTGATCTAAGAATGTGATTGTGCCTCTAGCTACCACCAGGCAAAGGAGATCGTGAATCACTACTGACTTTAGGCAGTTAAAATCTGACATTGGTGGTTGCCATTTTATTGGTGTGGTAAATGAGCAAGGAAGTGATGCAGATTCTTCATGCCAGCCTGGGCTTCAAGAGTGTCAGCTCAGTGGGCTGGCCAGCCAAACCCCAGAGAGAGTCGTCGGGGGGCTGGTAAGCCTAGTCCCGGAAGCGTCAGCTCTAATGGGCTGGCAAGCCAAGCCCTAGAGAGTGTTGCTGGTTTGGGGGGCTGGCAAGCCTAGCCCCCTGGGTGTCTCAGCTTCGGGGTCTCGCCTTCTTCCGGCAGCTCTCCTGGTTCAGCCGACTCCACTGACTGACAAGCCAGCCTCTGGGGTGCACGGCTCCTCAGCTCCAATGATTTTCTGCAGCTCTTCAGGTCGCAGCTCTTCAGGGTCGGAGGTTCTTGTCCCATGCCCAAGAAGAATGAGGGACAGGGACAGCCAGAAAGTGAGAAAGCAGGATTTATTGAGAGGACATGGAGGGTCCCACAGTGGGAGGGCGCCAGAAGGGGTTGCCCACGTGGGGCCAAAAACCTGGTGCTTATATAGCCCTAAGTCCAAGCTGATTGGCTGGCATTAGCTGTGAGCTGTAGCTGTTCTGATTGGTCAGTATTGAGGACCAGTCCGCAGGAGGTAGGGGCCTAATGGTGAGCTGATTGGTTGCTTTTCGATTCCAGCAGTGAGTACTAAAGCTCTTTATTGAGAGACTGGCAGGGAGCTTGTTTACCAATGCTGAGCCTGAGAGGCCTGCTGGGAATTCGCTACATTGTTACTAGAGGACCCTCCTGTCTGTCTGCTTAGCCTTTTTCTAGCTGTGTCCTGTCTTAGAAGTTACCCAAGAATAGAAGGAGACATAGGTTTGTAGTGATGGTGACAAAACCTAGGCCTCAGGACCACCCCCTTTTGTGTGGCCCTTTCCAATTTTCTGAGAAGGGTACTGAAATATGTTCATAAAGTTACACTTTGAGGAGGAATTTTGTGAAAGTAAGATATTTAAGATGTGATTGAATAAGACCACTGTCTCCTTCGATTTTCTGACTACTCCTCTGGCTTGTGTTCTTTTGTGCCCAGTGGCATTGGGATGATCTTGGCTATTTTTTTGGATCCAAATTTTTAGTAGTACTACAAACACCAGCATAGCTGTATATGATATTGAAACTTCTGAAGTATCCCAGAATAGAGCAAGTTGTTTTTGATAAATAGTTTTAGAAAAAAGACTCAATTATCGATCTATTCTCGTAGTAGAAAATACTGTATTTTGTCATGGGAAAGACATTCAAAGAACATGTAGCCAAAAATGCAGTAAAAATATTTCATAGACCCTTGTCAGATAATAACAAAATTGCTACTAATTTCTAGATTTTGTGAGATTTGTAGTATATGTCCGCTTTTAACAATTTGAAATGTATGTAAACTATTTTTTTCAATTGAGATAACTACTTTTGTACTTTTATATTTGAAACTTTGTATTTTTTTTTAAAGGGGGCTCCCAGATTGTATAAGCTGTAGGCCCACACAACCCAGGTCTTTCTCTGAATAGGAGGTATTTGGGGGAACATTTATATTCTATTAACTTTTGCCGAGGCATCTTTCCATTGCTCGTCACTGAGAGATACAGAATTGCCCCCCTGCTCACAAACACTATTTACTAGTGGTAAAACGGGGGGATATGTTATCCTAGTTTCCGGTGGCAAGTGGCAGATGAGTGTGTGTTCTAATTGTTCGAATCTGGCCTAGTAAGTTACTATAATCAGGGCATATGTACTTTGTGCATCTAGCACAAAACCCACTATTTGGTAAAATGACTGGACTTCAATATTTATTAACTTAATATAAAATTATTTTTCAGGCCATAACTCCGTTTCATTCTTTCTTCAGGTTGTTAGTATACTGATAATTAGGTTTAAAGTAAATAGAAACAAAATTTATTCCAGAGACCCTAATAAGCTAGGGAATGGGTGTCTTTTCTTTTTCTCATTTTACTCTCCTTCCCTACAACATGCTGAAAATGTCCTCCTGCTTCTGTTGCATCTTTACTTTTCAGTGTCTTCTTTTTTGGACATCTAGTTTACCTTTTGGTATGCTGAGAGGTTTTTCTCTAATTGAATCTTTGCTTTCATTTACTTCCCAAATTTGGATTCTTGCTTTGTTTTTCTCTTTTCCCTATAGGACTTCTAAGATTTATACCGTTTTTTCCATCTGCCATCTCTGGAGTGATGATTTAGTTGTGAGAGCTAATAAAGTTTTGCTGTAATTTACTAAAGATGTTTGGCAGCTGTTGAGTATTCACCTACATTATTGCTAACGTTACCAGTAAAATCCAGGTTGTTAAATAAATTGAAGTGTCCTTTCTAAAGATTAGAGGGGATCTGGAAATAGTTAGTGTTAGTGAGATTTTTGTGCATAGTGCCAGATTTTAAAAGCTGTATAAGGTTGCATTTTTACCATCTCTATAAAATGTTTTCCAATAATTTTAGTCCACATTGATGGCTCATCTTCTTGATTACCTGAAGTACATATTGCTACTAGCATTTATGTTTCAGGGAACATCTGAGATGATTGGACCTTTAAAAATCCTCCAGTTCATCTACATATCAAATGCATGTAAAGCTCTATTATATGACAATTGAATGTGTGCTTTTTAAAACTCTTTGTTTTTGAAAGGGCTATAAGTACTTAGGAGGCTAGTTGGAAATATGGAGAATATGACGAGATCTTGAGAACTTCACTTTAAAAGACCAAGATATAATCAGAGCAGAGAAAGACAAAAGGCTCCTTTTAGTGACTGAAGGGCCTAAAGGCCGCAGAAATTTGCCTGAAACTTTATTGAATACCTTAAAATATGTGAAGAACACGTCAATCAGAATGAGTGTACATCCACAGAGAAATGTAAGAACAGTTAAGTCAATAAGGGAAATGTTGGCAGTGCCCATCCAAGTTCTGTCTAAAAGTGAAGGATCTTCAGTTAGCACTTCTATTGTGAGATTATTCATTTAATAAAACAAATTCTGTTAAATGCTTAATGCATCCAAATCACTTCATCTATCTTATTTATAAACTCGACAGTCACATGAGAGAACAATGGATTTGTCTTCACTGGCGGAAGACAAATTCTCAAGCCAGGATACAATTTGAAAATTGTGTAATCAAAATTATATTAAGAATTTGTTGAATCATCCTTAAATTACAATGACCCAGGTTCTTAGTAGCTCAAAATCGAATAATGTATCTATTTTCTTCCCCCTCCCTCCCCCGCCCTTCCCTCCCTCTGTGCCCTCCCTTCTTCTTTGAAACCAACCCAGCTTTCCTTCCCTTGGCATCTAAGATTTCTTTCAAAGGTAAAAATGAGGGTAATGGGCATACAAATATCTTCACCCTGTGTTAAAATGCTACAATGGTTAAGAGCACAGGATTTAGAGTCCTGTGCCTTTTTTGGTGTCTGATACTATAAATCCATTAGTTACTGAAAAGTAAATGTCAATATTTATAGGATGTAGAAAAATCGAACGAGGTAACATTTGTAACATTTTCAGCATGAAGCTTAGTATATAAATGCTGTTTAACTGATAACTATCACAACAACCACAGGATATGGCTGAAGTCAATGGGGTTGTCATGAGCCCTAAGTGTTCTGATTCTTCCTCGATGCCATTAAAAGTCTTTTGGGTTAAATGTATATTTATCTGCTCCAAAGAATAAGTTCTCGCCCCAAAATAGATCTAATAATAGTTGAAATTAAGTTACTAAACTTAAGAACCGGATCTTAAACCCTAGTAAACTTTTCTTGGGAATGAGGTTTATATTTTGCAAGATCTAACCTTTTTACATGGCTATAAGGGACTAATGGAACTTCTATGTGTCAGGTATAAATCAGACAATCATGTATTTTAGCTTCCTACTAGTAAAAGTTGAGGGGTGAGGAGAGCAGATTAGGACATATAAATATCTACTTTTCTTAGTCATTATAAATTATGACTTATTTTAGTACTCTGAAACACTTCAGCTATAGTCTCTTTTCTTAGTTTTTTATTTTATGACTATAAACAAACAGTTAAAAGGACCCTATAGCCATTTATGAAATGAGGAATTCCTTTGCAATGTAAATTTTTTCACATTCTAACTTATTTAAGTAAGATGTTCAGATAAATTTTTTTATACAAATTGTTTGCTTTGTTTAGTAATGTACAAGACTTCTACAGAAGAGAAGACCTTTGTAAAGTTGCTTCCTATCTCCCTATGGGAATCTGGCTTAACTATGACCCCTCCTTCCATGTACTATGTCCATATACATTTAACATTTTGCACATAATTTCAGGGAGTTAATAGATGTCCCTGAAGCCATTCATATACTCCAGATTGGTAATCACAAACTTATGTGGGATGGTGTTTCATATAACTATTGACCCTGAATGCCTTATTAAATGTGTGTGTGTATGTGTGTGTGTGTGTGTGTGTGTGTGTGTGTGTGTGTGTGTGTGTGTGTATAAAGGGTATGAGTGGAGAGAAAAATTCAGGACAAGGAACCTGTAATTGCAATAATACTTAAGTACCTCCCTGACTAGGGGCTGTTTTTGTTACTCATAGAGAGATTGAGTATAGTTTGGAATTTTTCCTGCTTTCAGAGTAGCCAGGGGGAACACTATAATGGGCATATATGCATGTATATATGTTCCTGTGTACATCTGTCTACATGTATTGTATGTATGAGAATGTGTGTCCTTACGTATTTTTACAACTTCTTTTCCTTTTAAAACTGGGAAGAGTTTCAGCGGGACAACTGAACTCACTGAGATTTGGCCACTCCAAAATAGACAGGTATTTAGTAGAAGGAAAAAAAAAAAAGAAACAAACAAGCAAAATCCCAAGCAAACGAAAAAAGATTCAATGGGAGACATGCATGATAAAGTTAATTTTTCTATATTTTTATTATTTTAAATAATGCATATTTTATGGCAAGCTACATTTTCTTTCTCATTTGTAACATATTGGAGTTGTGACACAAAAGAATTTTATGAAGATAAATTAACGAAATATACTTTGACACTTTTAAATAGCTAGCAGGAATGATTTCACTCTTCAAAAATGTCTGACGTGTGCTTCTATTTTTTCAGCTGTTGTGCATTATAAGACTTTCATTATGTAGAAGGAGTGGAAGGTTTACACAAGGTTTGGGGGTTCATTGAGTGGAAGTTGAGAGTCACTCTTTTCGTCAATCCTCTCTAGAATTCCCACGGAGCCCAGATTTTCTACTGCCCTTCCAATTTCCAAGTCCCTCCCCATCCACATTCCCTATATTAACTGGGTAAGATTTTAGTTCCAGCAAAAAGTCGTCTTGAAAAAAATCTTATAAATTATTTCTTATTTTGCATACCTTTAGCATGAGCATTTATGGGCTATACACTGTGTCACCAACCACCCTTGTTTATGAGCACTTGTTATTGGTGTATCTAACTGTAAAATTTTCCACACAATACCCAAAGAGTAATACAAATGGATATTATCAGGGGAAGTCCCTCTCAAGTGGCCTCAACTTTTTGGGTGGCGGGGAGGAATTTGTTAAGATCAGCAAATTGTGACAGTGGATTTGTAGTACTCTATTTGTGTCTATCCTCAGAAATATGGTGAGGAATTGAATCGCTTGCAAATCCAGAATACTTGTGTTGGCACAAGTGGTGCATCTGCTGTCTACAGGCACACGTATCAGAACAAGGGAATACTTGCTTCCAGGCTCTATTCTGAACCTTTATGCATTGATATCTAAGAACATTTTCACAGGATGATGTAAATCCCCCGTTGTCTAAGGTCTTGTTCAGGAGGAGCTATAGCGGGGAGCTTTATAGCTTTACATTCCATAAGATCCACCAGACCTCTCAGATGAACTCGAGATCCAAATCTCTCAGTGCCTCCTTCATAGTTCCACCTGGATGCTCAATAAGGGCTTAGCGACTTCTAAGCAAATTTTGAATTATGGACTCTATGCTATACTGCAGGATAGGAATGAACTTGAACCTGGAAGGAAACGCTCTCCAGGTTATCGAGAGGAGCATTTCTCTTAGGCAAGTCAAAAGTTAGTAATGTCTGCTATTGCTGTCACATAGGGTTTACTACAAAATGATTATCTTGGAAATGTAGCAAGTCTTTCTCACATCAAATACAATATAGTTTTAAAGACTTTAATATTTTTATGTAGTGTAATTCTTGACAATTTGCTGCCAAAAATCGATAGCTAATCTGTTCATTATGTTTGGCATGACATTTCTTTTTAAAAACACCTGCATTGATTTTTGCTTTTCACTAGCTATTCTTTCAGATTCACTCTTGAAAACTGCCAATTTTCCTTATGATAATTCAGAAAATTGAATGTGAAAGACAAGATTTGGGACCAAAAGACAAGTGCTGCCTTCTTACTATTTGTGTGCCTTATGAACTTTGCCATCTGTGACTCATTTTCATTCATCTGTAAAATGGTAATAATTGCAGCTATGTACCTATGACAAAGGGCAATTGTGAAGATCAATATTAAAAAAACCCTTAGAAGTAGCTGGCATGTAATAAGTACTGCAAAATGTGTTTGCTGGTATTAGTACTAACATTATACCATTTTCCTCCAGGGTAGACTCCACTTATGAAGTGGGTGCATTTACACCTAACCAACTCTCTGCTATCACTGTGCTCAGAATATTTTTATCTAGTGCTACTGAGAAGCATGCATTTTTTAAAAACTGGCTTAATTCCAGAACATTCTTTTTTGCATTTTAAAATCCTAAGCTAACCAACTAAATAAAATAAAAATCAAATACAGCCCTATGCTTACATTTAAAATTACACATACAGGTTTAAAGTCTATTCAGCATCAATGCAGAAATTTCAGTGCTGAGTGAGGACTTTGTCACAAATAAACACAGGACCAAAATGCTACCATTTAGCACACTTTTTAACTCTGCATGTAAAGATCTGATATAAAATTTCTTCCTGTCTTGAATGTCTTGCCATATTTTCCCTTTTCCACAAAGAAGACAAAGATGTCCTTGGGAAACTCATTTGGATGTAATTCATTACCTAAGAAATGCTATTCCAAATAAAGCTATTCTTCAAGTTCTATTCTTGAAGATGTATGCAGAACTTGACTTTACTTCCAATGTTACATAACACTTTGTATCTCATCATGTATAATAATTCTTGCTGGTTTTGTATTGTAAAACAATAGTTGCATCTCATTCCAGAGTTGAGTAGATATATAAACTTATTTTTAAGTATAGACTACAAAATTTTCATACTATGAAAGTGTCTTCAGAAACACAATGTATATAAAAATATAGCTATTTAGCCAGAATCAGTCTGGTTAGGCTTTTTAAAAGTACAAGAACTCTTTAAAGTATCATTTTCCTCATCTATCAAATTAAGGAGGTGGATTAGATGGTCTCAGAGGCCCTTTGTATGTGTAGCTTCCACAAATCATTAGAGAACCATTTTTACATTAAAACTGCTAATGCACTATATAAATGGTTCTCTAGTGATTTGAAAAAGTTTTGATGTTAATAAAAATCTCAACAATCCAAAGGCTCTCACATTACTCTAGCTTTTTTTATTTTTGTCATTATAGTAGAAAGTCATTTCTACACTCATTAGAACATTTCTTCTCGTAGTTAGACAATTCGAGATTTTAAAATTTTCTTATATCTGGCAATCTGAGAGACCAGAAACCTTGTGGTGCATTCTGTAGCTTGTAGTGATCTACTTTTATTCACTTGTTGGTAGTATCTGTATTTTCTAATAAAATGACTTGCATCTGTTTTCAATTTGATTTTTCCTATAAGTGGATAAAAAAGTGATTTGAAACTCTTGACAGAAGTCTGCACTATGTCTTTCCCAACAAGTAGTGTTATGATACATGGTAATCCCTTTGTGAAAGTCTCATAAATGCTGATGAATTGGAAGCAGTATTAAGAGTAAACCAAAGTCTGCTTATATTCTATACCATTTGAATACATTTGACTCATGAAAATGCAGCTAAATTACAAAGGCTTCCATTTTCCTATGAATGCTTAAGACTCAGTGACTTTCATATGTAACTAATATACAACAGGATATATTTCCAGCAATGTATCATAGCCTTTCTACATTGGGTTTGAAGGAAAGATAAATTTGTGGAGCCAACCAGTGATATACTATAATATGAAGAAGATATAAAGAGATATACTGTAAATTAAAGAAGAATATATATAAAAAGTGACTTCACTTCCATTTTTACTTAGTTTTTTTCATTATTGAACTTGAAATACCCTACAATTCTTAACATTGCTTGTTTTCTAGTCTTTTTTTTTCTTATATTCAATTAAAAATAATTTATGACCACATTGTGTCTTGTCCTTAAAACAAATGTTCTACCCATTTGTCTGATTTATCTCTGCCCTTTGCCCTGTTCAGTTTCCATATCAACATTATTCTAAAATTTATTTATTATCAGTTAAATTTATCAAATGCTTTCTCGACCCTACATCAATTCTTTTCATTTTAGGCAGACCCTTGCAGCCTTTATTTTATGTTGACATAAAAATGTCAACACTCCAATTATTAACATATGTGTTCTATATGGGGACAAATGTTAGTTATAATCAGTCTGGTCTCTGTAGCCATATGGACAGATTTGATGAGCAGAACGACCCATACCTTTCTGTTCAAGCATGGAAAATCACTAAGAACCCATTTTTTAAATTATCGTATCTGCTTCTTTAAACAATTGTGCTGATATATGCTTTGTTTTGTATGCAAATTTCCAGTGGCTTTGTAAGATTAAAACTTGAGGATATTATCATTTGATTTATGGAATAATTAGCTGTATTAGATTTTGTTTTTTCTGTGCAATCTATGATACCACTACAAGTTTTTGTTTGTTTTGAAAAACTACTGAAAACTGGGATCTTTGGGATAAAATCCAAATATTACAGACTGACTTTTTGACTATCCTTTGTCTGATCCTGACACAACCGTCTAACCTTATCTTCTTTTTTATCTGAACACTTCACTACAGCCAGATGGATTCACTTGTGTTCCCAACATATTTGTTGTACTTCTGTCTATTTTCTCAGATCCTTTCTTCTACCTGATATGGACTTGCCTCTTTTTTTTTTTTTTTTTTCTGCTTACAGAAAACTTTTCTTTTGTCATCAGATGGCTTTACTTTACTTTGCCTATGAAGCCATTGCTGAAACAACTAGGGAAGATGAGGACATTTATTTGGGGAGGGAGGAAAAGAATATCATTCGAGTATCTACTATGTGGAAGTAATGTGATGGCACTTTATATATATATTTCAATAAGCATTTTAAAAATGAATTCCCATAACATTCTTCTGTTTAAGAGCATCATTATGGCCAATTTTATTGACACTAGAACATATTCCACCCTTATTATGTGTAGAGCATGCCACTTCATTTTGGATATACAAAAAATTATCTGATGTGGTTTCTGACCCTGGCCAAAGGCAGGGAGATTTATAAAAAATAAATAATACATAATAAATGCAAAAATTGGTAAATACTAGTTCTGAGATGAAAAGAAGTTACCAAATATTGACTAAAAATATGCTCAGCAATACTTAGTACCTGAAAAAGCATCATGAATGATAAACATTTATTTTAAATTGAATGTAATTACCTCACATTGTTAGTTATATGATAATATGTAATAGTGGCTTTCCTTATCCTGGGGTGGTGGGGGGAAGAAAAAAGAGGAAAAGGATATTTTTAAAATAGAAAGTAAAGATATTGTATAGTATTTGTGACCTGCTTACTTTGATTTCTACACAGAAATTTTAAACATGTTTTTATTTTTAATAACTGCAGCTTAATATGCAGCCCTGTTCAGTGTCTTATGCCTAATTATAAGAGAAAGTTTTCATGATGATATATAGTCTTGAAGGATGCATGAACCAGAGAAAGATGAGGTAGCTTAAAGGTTACTGTGATTTAGAATTAATTGTTGTAAAATCATCTAAGCAGTGCCTGTCTAGACTTGCACTGTTTGTCTAATGGGGAATTGTCTTTGCTGCTCCACCAACAATTCTGTGAATTGGAAGTTTTCCTTGTTCACAGTGAGGCATTAACAGCCTTTTATAGCTCAATTTCTTAATATTTTTCTAAATAGGATTTTTAGTAGGTATTAAATTCCAACCTGAAACATTTGTCTTTTCTTTTAAAGTATGATAGTTACTTTCCCCATAATTTTTGGTACTTATTCATGCAATGACTATTATGTTGACATTGCAATATTTTTTCAATTATTAATATACCATTATGACACACTAGATAACATTACGATATTGTATAATACAATAATTATTATACCCCATCTACTGAAATTGGATTTGATAATTTGCTATGTGGGTATCTTTCATGAATTGCACCTGGAAAGAAATAAAACCTAGAAACAAAGAATGGAGGAAAAGGGGATTTCACAATATTGGCACTACTTTGTGTTTTTTGTAGTTTTTAAAAAAATTTTCTCTAGAGGCATAGGAAAAAACTATCTATACTATCTCTGCATGTTTCTCTTCATTGGTTTTTGGACACTGTAGTCTCATTTTGAATGCATTATTCCAACATAGAAAACTTGAAATGTGTATGCAGTTTAAACCATCATTTTATTCTGCATCTATACGATAACTGGAGGTAGAAAAGGTCCTTTCTCCACAAGTGACTGAAATAAGCCTTATACCAGTCCAGGAAGTGCCCGAGTCATGTACCCAAAGCACCTGAAATGGCAATGGTATAAAAGTATGAATGAATTCTGATATCACTCACACTTCTCTCTTTCTCTTACAGGTGTTAAAATGGGTAGAAGAAGCAGTGCAGGCCTCCAAAGTTCACCTCTTATCCACAGATCATTTGGAGCAGGCTGTAAACACTTGGAAGATTCCTTTTGATCCCAGCCTAAAAGAGGTCACTGTGTCTCTGAGTGGCCCATCTCCAATGATTGAAATTCGCAATCCATTAGGTGAGCTAGATCAACATCGCATAATCAAATTCAAAATCCATGGAGGACAAAAGACTTTTTACACATTTATGTCAAGTTAATACTAACTTTATAAATAAATTCAGTAAATTCTGAAATGACTAGGGAAGGTGTTTTAAAAAGTCTTAAGTATTGTTGGATTAACATGAGATTCAAAAAGCTAAAACCTCATATTTAAGCAGATCAGAATTTAGTGAATTAATTTTAGTTAAATTATCAAAAATAAAAATACTTACATTAGAAATTATATTTTCTTAACCTGTGTATGAGGGGATATTTCACAGTAACCTATTCTGTAAAATTCAGTGTTTTGTGTTAATTTTAAATGAATCACACTAAAAAAAAATCTTTCTAAAACAACTGTCTAATTTTTCACTGAATCAGTTTCTTGATAATGTTTAATTTTACAGAAGACAGTTGTTAAACACCAAATGTATATTTTTAGTAGAGAAAACTTTTACTTTGCTTCTTCACTTAATCACATTTTATAACCATAAGATTTTCCTGATTCCATTGCAAGTTGATAATTACAATATGACTTACATCAAAAAGCAATTTAGTAAAACAGAAATTTTGAAACTTTTTAAACACATTAAAAGAAATTTTTTTAATTTTAAAAATGTGGAGTACAATTCAGGGTTAAATATACAAATGTTCATTATGCACATACGCTTATTGATGAGGTGTGCCTCCTAAACGTTTTTATTTAGACATTTTTTTTACCTTTTTCATAGAGTGATTTGAGTTCCTCTGGGTATATTCCCAAGGGGGATTGCTGAGTCGTGTGGAAGGTTGATTTTTACATCTTTTAGGAATTGCCAAACTATTTTCCACAGAGGTTGTACTAGTTTACATTCCAGCCAACAGTGTAGGAGTATTCCCTTTTCCCGGCATCCTCGCTAGCATCTGTTGTTTTTTGAGTTATTGATGATGGCCATTCTGACTGGAGTTAGGTGATATCTCAGTGTGGTTTTAATTTGGAACTCAAATCACTCTATGAAAAAGATACCTGCACATGTATGTTTATTGCAGCATTATTCACAATAGCAAAAACATGGAACCAACTGTGCTGCCCGTCAAAGTGGACTGGATAAACAAAATGTGGTACATATACACAATGGAGTATTATGCAGCCATAATGAAAGACAAAATTATGAACTTCGCAGCAACTTGGATGAGTATCATAGAGTCAATGATACTCAGTGATCTATCACAGAAACAAAGAACTGAGTACCCACATATTCTCACTCATAAGCAGACCCTGAACATTTATCATAATACTACAAGAAAATGGTTGACAGTAGTGGGAAACTGCCAGAGGTGGGTGGAGGGGGGCACACTTAATCAATAAGGAAACTTGATCTCAACCAGGTGAAGTGGGGACCAAAGTGAGGCCCAAACTTTACCTGTACAATAACCATTTGTATACTGAACCCTGAATTGTATCCCATATCTTTTAAAGAGAAAAAGGCCTTTTGAGACTGGGTGCGGTGGCTCATGCCTATAATCCCAGCACTTTGGGAGATTAAGGTGAGAGGATTGTTTGAACCCAGGAGTTCAAGATCAGCCTAGGCAACATAGCAAGACCCCCATCTCTACAAAAAAATCAAAAAATTAGCTGGACATGGTGACACCTGTATGTAGTCCCAGCTACTCAATATGCTGAGGCAGAATGTTAGCCTGAGCCCAGAAGGTCAAGGTGCGCTGTGATCACATCACTGCATTCCAGGCTGGGCAGCATTGTGAGACTCTGACTCAAAAAAAAAAAAAAAAATTACCTATTGATTTTTGCAAAATAGTTATATTTCCACTGTGGCTTTAGTTGCATATTTTCTCTCTGTGAATATTTATATAGGAAGGAGTAGCTAGTATTCTTACTTTAAGTCTTAGAAGAAAATAACTAATTTCTTAAAGAAAACAGCATATGAAATTGTCCTCAGAGACCATATCCACACTAGCAAACACATTAAAATTTACAAAACAAATACAATATCTTCTTAAAGACTTCTATAGTTCTGACCTTATAAATGGATTTTTCTGTTGAGGTAGCATTCCACTGTAGTAACATCCATGTTACTCAGGAAGTACTTGTGTTTTCCACTACCTGGATGCCTCAGTCTACCTGTACCAATGTGTTTCTACTCCTTTAAAAACTTACAGGCATACAATGATTAAAAAACATTTAATTCAAACCTAGGGTGTTCATAACTCTTTTGCTTATATAACTGCAGAAGTAGTCCATAGAAAGGCAAGAGTGAAATGAATAAATAAACTGTGGCTTAATTCCAAATTTGGTTTTCTTCCTCTGTAAGTCCCAACTATTAGATACTTTAAATAAATCTCAGGTCAGTAGGTGATGATATCATGTTACTTCATTACACTGCCTCCTTTAATTATTCTTATGACAGATAAAAGCCTTCTGTGCTTCATGGAAAACTGCTTAAGGTTTTGCATTTTGAGCAAAACTATGGCCCAGGCTGTCATGTTAGTAATACCTTGAGTGATCTCCAAAACAACATCTATTCTGGTTTGCTGCATTTGGCGTGTATTTAATCTAAATGTCTCTGATGACACCATGTAATTTCTTGGTAGCCATGGTAATTGTTATCTAGGCTGGCTTCAGAAATAAAATTGCAGTCTGCCAATGGTTTTTCTCATTTTATGATCAAATAAACATAACAAACGGGAATCTGTTCCTTTAGTTTCTAGTGCCCAGAAACCTAAAATGACATATATTTTAGATGTAAATAAAATGTCGATCAGGTAATATATATCTGGAAATACAGTGCCCTTCACTTAGCCACAGAATAGAGAATAAAGGCTCTATGGGTTAGTTTGTAGCACACTTTAATATGAAATGCCTGTGTTAAATGAAATCTGATAATATACTTAGTTTTATGTAGTGTGAAATTAGCTAATATACATAGCTGAGAGAAGGATTATGCTTGTTACCTTTGTGTCTGTCTTTCAGGGAAGCTGATAAAAAAGGGATTTGGCCTGAATGAGCTATTAAATATCCATAACTCTGCCAAAGTGGTGAATGTAAAAGAGCCAGAGACTGGAATATGGACAGTGAAGGTACTGTTATTTTACAAAATCTGCTTATTATTTTCTTTTGGTTTTGGCATGTTTTATGAGTTATATAAACAGTTTATTTACATATACTCTTGCAATCATGGAGAGCACTTTGAATAAGAAGCAATATACATAGTGCATTTTCAGGAAGTGTCCTAATTACATGAATTTGATGGTGTTAAGTTTTGATGACCATGAGTGTCATCGATGCCACATATTATGCTTTCAGTTCAGTTTTATGTGATTATCCACCTCATTCTTCCAAAATAATCAAAGATGGAGCCAATAAAGAATAATGGCTAGGGCCATAGCGTCTGGTGTAAAATGGCCTGAGTTTGAATCTCAATACCACCCCTTCCCAGCTGTGCTGCCTTGGAAACAGAACTTCTCTGTGCCTGGCTTCCCTGCCTCCTAATTTGGGGATGCCACTCATAGAATTAAATTAAGACCCTACACCTGAAATACTTAGCATGGTTTCTGTCACAAAGCAAGCATTCAAATACTGTTCTTGCCTGATATTATCGGGTGGATCTAGATTCGTTATTTTCTTTAACACAAAATGGTGCTTGTATCTTAGACTTACCTGAAGTGGTATATAGTCACTCTACTATGGAGGAAAAAATACATTTGCCATACACAGTACCATTAATCAGAGATCTAGTTCTGCTGCAAATTATGTGTGTGACCCACTGTAGCAGATGCTCTGAGTGACTTGCCAATATTTCTCAGGCTTTTCGGTGTGCCCTGGCCTACTTCCAATCCAGTATCTGCATTCCTGTGACTGAGAGGTTTTCTTCTAGAACAGGAGAAGGTTGTTCTGCTGAGGAATTAACACCCCTCAGAAGCAGCTTTTAGGAATAAGCTCCAGGTGTCCACTGTGAGAACAGGTTTAAAAGCACACCTTTGATTGGCCTGGTCCTTTTTCCCTCTTCCTGTCAGCATTCCTTGCCTCTCCCAAATAAACAACTTGCTCTGGAATCCTTCTGGGAGAAGCCAAATAAAGACACCTTGCACATTATTTACTCTTTTACTGTTTCAGCATTCCTCCATAAAATGGGATTGTTTGGATCATAATTCAAATTACAGAGCTGCTGTGAAAGTATTTGGAGGTGCCATAGAAATTCAAGGAGCCGTTTTTTATGCCAGTCCATTTTTAAAGGAAGAATATCTATGTTAACTTTCCCAGTTTATAGAATGAAGATGATAGTTATACTATAACTCCATTCAAGTCCAAGAATATTAGTTCTTTATTATCAGAACTCTAAGCCCTTTAGGGAATATAGAAACTTGTAGCATGGATTATTTCAAGGTGCATAAGATAAGAGCATACAATAGGAGACCCCCAAAAACCTGGAATTATTTTTTGAAGGGCAGCCCTCTTGTAATACAGGCTTTCCCCGCAGGGTATGTTTCCTAGGAACCCATCGGCATCATTGTACCAGCTAGTGTTGTGAGAGGCTGAATTGGATTTCACTGAAAAAAAATTATTATTATTTTTTCTGAGATTTTTTCAATGCCTTTGCCTGTTTCGTGATGAGGGATTTACATGAACAACCTGCCTGCACCATGCAGAGTATACAGCAGTTTTTGACCCAAAATGGCATGACCCATATGTCCCACCATCCTTATTCACCTGACCACCTCAGGTGACTTTGTTTTGTTTCCTTGAATAAAAAATGTCCTTAGATGGAAATATTTTGCTAATCTGGAAGAGGTGGAAAAAAAAAATTGCAGAAGCAGTGGGGCTCGGTGGCTCAGCCTATAATCTCAGCACTTTGGGAGGCTGAGGTGAGTGGATTGCCTGAGCCCATGGGTTCGAGACCAGCCTGGACAACTTGACGAGACCTCGCCTCTACAATAAATCAAATATTAGCTGGGCATGGTAGTGTGCACCTGTAGTTCCGGCTACTTGGAAGGCTGAGGCAAAAGGATTACCAGAGCCCAGCAGGTTGACGCTGGGGTGACCGTGAGTGTGCCACTGCACTCCAGCCTGGGCAACGGAGTGAGACGCCAACTCAAAAAAAAAAAAAGAAATAAAAAGGCTGAAGCGCTAAAAAGCATCAAAATTGACGAGTGTTTTGAGCAGTGGAAAAAGTGTCTTAATAGGTGTATTGCGTCAAATGGAGAGTACTTTGAAGGTGACTGAAGTTTAAATATGTAAGAATTAATACACAATTTTTATAGATAAATTCTGGGGCTTTTGGGTTCCTCTCATGGATGAAAAGGCATGTGAAAGAAACTCTGGTAATTTCTTAACGAATGGGCCAGAAATGGCCCTACCTGCCTATTTTATTCACCCAGTTCCTTGCACATAGTAGCTTCTCAGTATTTATTGAAGGCATTAGATTGGCAATGATGATGCATTTTGCTGCTATGGTATTTTAAATAAATGTGGTCAAATTTTATGTTATGTTTATTTTAATTAACTTGCCCAAAATATGACTAGTGTTGAGTCTGACTTTCTGCGACCACAGTAGGAAGGGATATAAGAAGTGTTGAGTCTCTTCATCCCCTCAATACTTGAATAAGTGTGATCTAGCTAGCAGTGCACTGAGCTAGAAAGTAAACGGATATAATTTTTTCTTGCTTTCTGAATAGTGGCATTAAGTAATCCATTACTGACTGTGAGCTATGTGCAAGCAATGCCATTCTTCCATGTTATTAGCAATTTATTGGAAAGTATTTGAACCTATATCCAGGTGATTTGGATTGCTACCAGTGGTATTTCCTCTAGTAAAACTCTTGCCTAGAGGAGGGATATTGCATGACTGTTGTTTTAAGTTGTGCCTAGCACACCTATGCATTCATTCTTTCAATAATCGTTTACTGAATATCTGCTCTTGGCCATGTTCTGTGCTATTTTCTTAATGGCTGCTAATCAAGTTTTAATTGATAATTATAATAGAGAAGTATAGAGGATTAGTCTGTGAGTGAGGAGAGTGAAGATAAGTAGTGAGGTGATGAGAACTGTTTAGACAAGTCTCTAAGCTCAGTCTCCTGTAATTAAGGAAACAACAAAAAGACACAATATCTATTATCATATTAGCTAACATTTGTATCTAGTCCTCACCAAACGAGCCTCCAGTTCTGATTTACACCATTTCTAGAACTGGATTAATGATAACAACAACTAAGCAAATAGTAATTGTTACTATGTAACTTAAAAATAATGAGCATATTTTAAATCTGTATGCTATACCAAAAGCATGTATGAGGTTGATGCAAAGGAAATTGGGTTGAATATGCTGACATAAATATTGCTGTTGACTTTGGATTTCCCTTTTGGATGACTAATGAATGATAAATGTTTTACATGTGTGCTTTCTCAAGAACAGAAATGTCTGAGATTAGATAGTATAGTCCTTGTGCTATCTCCCAGGCACTCTGCTATCTGGAAAAGGTCTGCTCTATCACTAAAAGTAATAAGAACTTTTTGGATGTTTTACATAGCAGTTTTTATTCCAAATGTGGATAACAGTCTATCTGTTACTTGACCTTACCATGGTATTCAAGGACCACCCAACTGAGCCTCAACCAGTCTTTCTGGTTATCTCCCGTTACTTACCTTTATACTCTAATTAAATACAATTTTGTACTGTCTCCCCCACCTCGCCCCACACCACATTCTCTTACCCCACCTCCATGTTTTCTTCCAAGCTGTTCCTTCTCCTTAGAACGTCCTTTCTTGCAGTCTGACTGTAGCTATCCTCTCAGGTCCAGCCCTGATGGCAAAACTTTCATCAAGCCTTGTCAGATTTTTTTTCTCTAAAATGCTCTTTTCCCTCTGGCTTTCTACTGGATTTTCTACACCTCCCTTTTGGATTAATTTATCCCTTATATTATTTATTTTTATTTCTGTACAGATTTTCTCTATTTTTCAGAACAGATTTTGTCACTAGTATATGCCATAGTGCCTGTGAAAGAACTATATGAATATTTATGAAAACAAATTTAATACACGTATTCTGATACTATCTGGGGAAGCAGACAGAAGAATTGGTTTAGTAAGCCTGCAGTGGATGCACTGGCACAGAACACTAATGTATTCATGATTTAAATGCTAAGAGAGTGGCAGTTTCTTTTCTTTTGTGGTTTCCATGATGTTTAGGGCATTTATGTGAACTATACAGAGCCAATGAGTCAACTCATTTGTATAATTCACATAAGTAACTCAGATGTTTTGGGTTGCCTCTCATGCAGGTAATGCATGTTAAAAAGAGGTACCTGGAAGGAAAATAAAGTTTTATTAAAAACAGAGGATTGTTTTATGCCCCTAAATTTTCATTTGTAGAGAAGCAACAAATCCTGGATCTTATTTTTGAGAAGCAATATGAGTTTTCCATTCAGGCAGCTATGCCTATATATAGAGTGTTTGAATATAACCACAGAGAGTCTCAAGCCAAATTTTATCCTCTGCTTTTTAAGGGAAATTCCCTGCAAAGACATTAAATAATTGTCAGCACCCAA
>CAUYQG010011432.1:0-16145 GCA_963574415.1 Tarsius wallacei
CTCCCCCATAGTTTCCTGCCACTTTCAATCCTTGAGAAAAATTTTCTTAACATCAGTCTAGGAAATTATTGTTTTTGAGGAGGATTTGAATCTAAAAGCATAGACAACAAAAGCAAAATAGGCAAATGGGATTGCATCAAATGAATAAAAACTTCTGTACAGCAAAGGAAACAACAAAGTGAAGAGACAACCTGCAAAGTGGAAGAAAATGTTTCCAACTATACATCTGATAAGGGGTTATTATCCAAAATAGTCCTGCCAAGTCCTCATACTTGAGGACTAGTTATGCTAATTTTGAGAACATGTATACAATGGCTATATAGTTTTCTGCCTGGCTGCATAAATGGGCCAGGGTTCTTTCTGTCTTTGCTGTCTCTCAGAGGATTGCCTGTGATACTCATCATGTTCTGGATCAAAGTTTATTCAACAATAAAACTGCTTTCTTCCTCTTCTATCATATATATATATATGATAGAAAGATAGATGATAGATATAGATCTCTCTCTATATATATATGTATAGTGTGTGTGTGTGTGTGTGTGTGTGTGTGTGTGTGTGTCTAAAATATTTTAGGAACTCAAACGACTCAATAGCAAAAACCAAATAACCCAATTTTTAAAAGCAGGCAAAGGACCTGAATACGTATTTCTCAGAAGAAGACACACAAATGGCCAACAGGTATATGAACAACAACAAAAAAAATCACCAATCATCACTTAATGCAAAGTAAGACAATGAGATATCGCTTCATACCTGATAGAATGGCTATTATCAGAAAGACATAGCAAGTGTTGGCAAGGAGGTGGACAAAAAGGAACTCTTGTATATTGTTGGTTAAAATGTAAATTAGTATAGACTTTATGGAAAATGGCATCAAGCTTCTTCAAAAAATTAAAAATAGAACTATCATATGATCCAGCAGTTCCACCATTGGGTATATATACAAAGGACATAAAATTAGTATGTTGAAGAGATATCTGCACTCCCATGTTTATTTAAGCATGATTAATAGCTTAAATAATAGCCAAGATATGGAATCAACCTAAGTTCCCCTTAATAGGTGAATGGATAAATAAAATGTAGCATATATACATTGAAATATGTTCCAGGCTTTAAAGAGAAGAAAGTCCTGTAATTCGCAACAACATGGATGTACCTAGAGGACCTTATGTTATGTGAAATATGTCAGACACAGAAAGACAAATACTGCATGATCTCACTTATATGTGGAATCCGAAGATGTCAAACTCATAGAAGCCGGCAGTAGAATGGTGGTTTCTAGGAGCTGATGAGTGAAAGGGAAGTGGGGAGGTGTTGGTCAAAGGGTACAAAGTTTCAGTTAGACAGAATGAAATAGTTTAAGAGGAAAAAAAAATAGTATTGACTAACATTCATTCAAGACAAGTGTTCTCAGCATGCTAAAATATAATGATGCTTGCTATATATACAGTTAGATAATGCTATAAGAAGCAATTTTTTACTTATCTGATTAATCATCCTTTTTTCCTCTGTGAGGTTTCAATTCAGGATAGCATGCCTATTGATAATACTAGGTATCCTTTATGGTCAAGTTGCAACTAGAATTATAGAATTGTGGAATTAATTATTTCTACTAGTACGCACAGTTCTGTAAAGTCTGTTCTCTGACAGATGCCTGCTGTAAGATCAGAGCAACATTGATACAAGGGTAAAGTCACCACTGGGAGAAGTGAAAAATTATTGATGAAGTGTTTGTGTTGTTAAAGAAAAGGAAGGTTAGCACCTTCCTTTGTTTTATAATCAGGGAGCTGTAGTCCTTCTCCAGCATGTCCTACTTTTCTACCTGAGGGTCTTTCTTAGCTTCATCTATATAAACTAGGATATCCCTTAGATTTGTATATCCAGATCTCAATTGTGCATATCCTTAAGAAACAGAGTAGTGATAGTGTTGGGTAGGCTGGCAGCCATAGCTTTAACCCTGGCTTCACCACTTAGGCAAATTATTTACCTCTGCTTTAGTCTGTTCTGGCTGCTATAACAAAATACTATAAAAGCGGTAGCTTATGAATAACAGAAGTTTATTTCTTATAGTTCTGGAGACTGGGAAGTCCAAAATCATGGCACAGCAAATTATGGTGAGGCTGCTTTCTGGTTTATAGATGGTGCCTTCTCACTGTGTCCTCATGCAATAGAAGTGAAAGGGGAACTCTTTATGGCCACTTTTATAAGAGTACTTAATCATATTCTTGATGGCTTATGACCTAATCACCCTACCTCCTAATACTATCACACTGAAGATTAGGTTTCAACATATAAATGTGTGGGGAAGAAAGGGGTATAAACATTTAGACCACAGCAACCTCCTTGGGCCTAATTTCCCAATCTGTAAATTTAAGACAAGTAATACTCAAATATACACACATCTTACATATACATACTTAACTTCTGTGTTTGTGGATATCATGGTTTGTAAATGCATTTTAGGTAATTATAGAAAGTCATAAAACATGGCATGGTATAGATTTTGAATAACGAATAGGATTGTTCTATTTATTGATTATGGCACTAGTTATACAACTGCATATGTTAGCCAAAAATCACAGAACTAAGACACTGAAAAAGAGAAACTTTGCTAAAAGTAAATTATGTCTTAATAAAACAGTGGAGAAAAATAACATGGATTGTGATAGTTCATTAATTGTATCTATTACTAGTCACTGCAATTGCTGAATGAACTCACAGATAACTGAGTTTTTTTCTCATTAATTTTATTCTTAGAATTAGTTTCAATGTTTTATACTCTAGAGGAAAATAAACATCACTTCTCAAGTGTTTGAGATGGCAGCTATGATTTAATAAATGTTTTTCTGACATTCTCTAAACCGAAAGCAAAGCATGGAGCTTTGTTTATCTTTACCTTTTTTTTTTTTTTTAACAGGGTCCCTATTTTGATCACAGATGTCTAATGATTTGGGAGAAATATAACAAGATCTCCATGTAGTCCTTGTTCCTTGTTCAATCTACCTTATAGAATAGTATGATAAACACCTTTATAATTGTCAGGAGTTGCAAAGTTTTGTGCCAATATGAGATCAAAAAGGAAAAGGGCTGCTTATTTAAACTCTTAGATTTGAGAGCTCGACAACAGCAGGTGTTACTTGTAAAATTTCAGCCCCACCTGCCACAGAAACTGGATATACTCCAATGATGTATGTGATTAAAACACCTGGTTCTAGTCCAACCCCTTCACTTACTGGGTGACCTTGAATGGATATGGTACCTATCATGTTCACCACCTGGGTGACAGGCTCAATAGATGCCTAAGTCTCATCATCATGCAATATTTCTATGTAACAGACCTGCATGCATACTCCCTGAGTCAAAATAGAAAAATTTTGAAAAGAAAATCAAATGAGACAATATGTATAGAAGCATGTTGAAACTGAAAAGCCCAATATAAATATAATATATGTTAGTAAGCACTAATGTGTGTTGAGCAATCATTCAATCAGAATATTCTATGGCTCTTTACAGTGTCTCATCCCTAAAAATCACTTTTTGACTTGCTTTTAAAAGAATCTATGAGGTATCAACGGGTCAATATGTGACTGAAAATACTAATGTGCCTCCTTTCGCAGTTTGAGATAAATAAGAGTCTGAGGTGGTCACTATCAAACGAGCTATTATTTTAGTCATTATAGGTTATTGCAGCAAACACTAGCAGCTTATGAAGTTGTTCTCGGTTCAACTCAGTATGGCATCCACTCTGAGCAAGATTAGGGCCAATCATTTAGATCAGGCTCTTTGTTAATTTCATTCATTTTACATAACGAAGTTTGAGAATGTATTTTAAAAAAATCCAAATGCCAGGTTTAAAATACTCTTTCAGTTCTTGAACAAATTCTTCCATCAGAATGCATTGCAGAGTTTTCTAATTTCCTTAAATAAATTAAGCAGTGGTAGTCTATTGACCATGCCCCAAAAGCATATTCTTAAAAAAAACAACAAAAAAGAATTTCACAGAATGGTAGTGGACAAAAGGCAAATACTCAGTGTCAGTCCATGCTAGAGGCATTCTCCTGAGGTCTACTTGAGGAAAAGAAAAATGTCCAAAGCTCTTCTCTGATTGCTAGAGGCTACCGGACTGCAGAGAGTTCAGTTGTGCTGCCTGAGGCTACTTGGTACTCTGCTCTCTTTCAAGTATCAATGCCTGTTTGGTATTAGCCGAGCCTTCAAGAGCTGAAGTGTTGTTGCCTCTGAAGCCTGCTGTCCAGCAGGTAAGCTGACCTCTAGCGAACCTAAACCCTTCACAGACCTCGCTACATGCTGCTTGCTGTTTCAGTGCAGTGCTGCAACCTGGTGATCTGCCGCGCCTGCACGAGGTGCGGTAATTCGGAATTTGTGTTTGTTTATCTGTTAGATTATCTTTTATGATGTTATCCTGTTTGATTGTGTTCTTTTAACTGAAACTATTTACTTTCATTAAATTTAAATTTTAAATCTTGCTTACTTTTTTTTTTTTTGAGTCAGGGTCTCACTCTGTCGTCCAGGTTGCAGTGCAGTGGTGCAATCACGGTTCACTGCAGCCTTGAAATTTGGGACTTAAGCGAGTCTCCCTCCTCAGTTTCCCAAGTTGCTGGGATTACAGGTGCACACCACCACACTTAGCTAATTTTCTTTTTAATGTTTTATAGAGATGAGGTCTCACCATGTTGCCTAGACTGGTCTCAAACTTCTGGATTCAAGAAATCCTCCTATCTCGGCCTCCCAAACTACTGGGATTACAGACACAAGCCACCATATCTAGCCTAATTTTGCTTACTTTTTAACTGACATAAAACATACATCCAATAGAGTGTCTTAATCTTGACTTTGCAGCTGGATGTGTTTTTACATATGTATATACCTGCATAACCGCCACTTAAATTAAGGCATAGAATATTACTAGCATCTGAGAAATTTTTCTCATGTCTTCTCCTAATAATTTCACTCCTTCAAAACGTGAGCACTATTCTGAATGTACAAATACATGACTTTTATCAGTTTTGAATTTTATATAAATAAAATCAAAACTATGTACTGTTTTCATCTGATTTCCTAGAGAATAATTATTTTGATATTTCCCATATTGTTGTATCAGTAGTTCATTCTTTTTTATTGCCGGTAGCATTCCATTGTACAAATGCATCAAGGGCTTTTTAAAAAAATTCATTCTCCTATTGATGGACACATGTATTGCATCTTCCTTTTAATTATTGTTGATAATATTTTTATTAACATTCTTTTAGAGGTCTTTTGGTGATAATATATATGTATTTTTATTCTACTTATAACTAAGAGTAGCATTCCTAAATTACAGGGAATACAGGTTTAGTAGATACCATCAGTTTCTGAAGTGTTTGTACCAGTTTACACTTTTACCAGCAGTATATAAGAATGAGCCTTGACACTGTGCATCCTTTAACTTTTGCCATTTTGTGCAATGTGTCATCCTACTGTGATTTTTAATTTACACTTTCCTGGTGAATAATAATAATATTGATTATATTTTGATATGTTTATAGGTTATTGGGATATCTTATTTGTAAAATGCCTGAATATTTGAAATTTGCGTTTGTCTCATATTGATTTGCATGAACTCAATATATTCAAGATACTCATTCTTGTCAGATATATAAATTATAAATATCTTTTCTCAGTATATGGGTTTTCTTTTTATTCTCCTACTGATTGGTGTTTTTTGATGAATTGAAAATATGTTTTATGTCCAATTTTTTCATTTATTTATTACTTTAAAAAATTTTTAGAATCATGGGATACATGTGAGGATTTGTTACATTAAGTATACTGCATGAACACAAGGTTTCAGCTTCTGATGAGCCCTTCCCCCAGTAGTGGGCATGGCACCCAATGAGTGACTTTATATACCCCTTATACCAATTCCTTCCTTCCCTTATTTAGCATTGCTTGGTGTCTGTGATCCTATCTTTGTATCCATGTGTGCTTAATGTTTAGTGCCCCTTTATGAGTGAGAACATATGGCATTCAAGTTTTTGTTTCTGTGATAATTTGCTTAGAATGATGGTCTCCAGCTGCATCCACGTCACCACAAAGGACATGATTTTGTTCTTCTTTACGGTTGCATAGTATTCCATAGTGCATATGTACCATAATTTCTTTATTCAGTCTACCTTGAATGATCATCTGGGTTGATTCTGTGTTTTTGCTATAGCAAATAGTGCTGCAATAAACACATGAGTGTAGGTGTTCTTTGGTATAGAGATTTGTATTCCTTTGGGTATATCCCCAGAAGTGGAATTTGGGGTCTCATGATAACTTAATTTTTAGTTATTTGAAAAATACTCAAACTGCTTTTCACAAAGGTTGATCAAGCCTACATTGCCACTAATAGTGCATGAGTGTTTCCTTTCCTCTGCAGCCTTACCAACACCTATTGTTAATAATAGCCACAGAAATAAATTGAAACCCTAAACAGACCAACAACAATTTTAGAAAATGATTCATTAATAAGAAATTTCCCCACCCAAATAAGCTCTGG
The DNA here is from genome assembly GCA_963574415.1 of Tarsius wallacei. Lineage (NCBI taxonomy): Eukaryota > Metazoa > Chordata > Mammalia > Primates > Tarsiidae > Tarsius > Tarsius wallacei. The sequence continues at coordinate 6,539 of CAUYQG010011432.1, forward strand.
GCCAGATGGTTTCTCAGCTGAATTCTACGAGATGCACAAGGAAGAACTGATACCAATAACACTGAAAATATTCCAAACAATCAAGAAGAAAGGAATCCTCCAGGGCTCATTTTATGAAGTTAAATCATTTTGATACCCTAAATGGCAAAGACCCAACAAAGAAAGAAAACTACCGGCCAATATAAATATAGATGCAAAAGTTCTCAATAAGATACTGGCAAATCATATCCAACAGCACATTACAAGAATTATACATCATGACCAAGTAGGCTTCATTCCCAGGATGCAAGGCTGGTTCAACATATGCAAATCAACAAATGTAATCCACCACATAAACAGATGTAAAACCAAGACCCGCATGACTATCTCAATATATGTAGAAAAAATATTTGATAAAATTCAACATCTCTTCTTGATAAAAACTCTCAAACACCTAGGCACCAAAAGAGTATTTCTCAAAATAATAAAAGTCGTCTATGAAAAACCTGCAGCCAACATCATATTTAGTGAGCAGAAGGTGAAAGAAGTCTCCCTGAGAACTGGAATAAGACAAGGATGTCCATTCTCAGCACTCCTATTTAACATAGTACTGGAAGTCCTAGACAGAGTAATCAGGCAGGAGAAACAAATCAGAGGTATCCAAATAGGAAAAGAGGAAGTTGAATTATCATTCTTTGCAGATAAAATGATTCTATGTCTAGAAAATCCAGAAAGTCTGCCCAAAGTCTCCTATCACTGATAAATGACTTTAGTAAAGTCTTGGGATACAAAATCAATTTGCATAAATTGGTTCAGTTTCTATACATCACCAACAAGTAGGCTGAGAACCAAACCAAAAACATAATCCTTCCATAAGAGCCACAAAAAAACCTTAGCATTCATTTAACCAAGAGGTCAAAGTTCTTTATAACGGGCACTACAAAACACTGCTCAAATAAATCAAAGATGACACAAACAAATGGAAGAACATTCCATGCTCACAGATTAGAAGAATCAATATCATCAAGATATTCTTACCCCCCAAGGCAATCAACAGATTTAATATAATCCCTATCAAACTACTAGCAACATTTTCCACAGACCTAGAAAAGACAATACTTAAGATCATATGAAAACAAAAAAAGAACCTAAATAGCTAATGCAATACTCACAAAAAACAATAAGTTTGGTTGCATCACACAGCAAGACTTCAAACTTTACTACAAGGTTATAATAACCAAACACCATGGTTGGTACTGGTACAAAAATAGACACCAGTGGAACAAGATAGAGAACCCTGAAATAAAACCATGAACCTTCAACCAACTCATCTTTTACAAAGTCAACAAAAACAAACACTAGGGAAAGAAAACCCTATTTAGAAAATGGTGCTGGGGAAAGTGGCTAATCACAAACAGAAGACTGAAACTTCTCTATCTACCATAATTTATGAAAAATAACTCAAAATGGATCAAGGACTTAAATGTGAAATCTCAAATTATTAGAATCTTAGAAGAAAGCCTGAGAAACACTCTTCTAGGCATCAGTGTAGGCAATGGATTCGTGGCCAAGTCATCAAAAGAAAATGCAATAAAAGCTGAGATTGACAGGTGGGACCTTATCAAGCTAAAAAGCTTCTGTACAGCAAAACAAACAAACAAACAAACAAAAAAACCCCACAAAAAACCATCAAGAGTAGAGACAACCTACAGACTGGAAAAAAAAAATATTTGCAAACCATGCATCCAATAAAGACCTGACAGTCAGAAACTATAATGAACTCAAACAAGTTCACAAGAAAAAACAGATAAACAAACAAAAACTAACCTTATTAAAACTTGACAAAGACATGGGCAGACATTCCTCAAGGAATGACATATAAGAAACTAACAAACATATGAAAAAATGCTCAACAACATTAATCATGAGTGAAAAACAAATAAAAAAATTTTGTTACTTTTTTATGGTGAGTACTTTATGTATATTGTTTAAGAGATGTATGTTAACCCTAAAGTCATAAAGATATTCTTCTGTTTTATTCTTGAAGCTTAATTTTTTTAAAGCTTTCCTGTATAAATCTATATTCTACCTCAAATTAATTTTAGTGTATGCTATATGAGAAAAGATTCATTTTTTCCATATGAATATTTAATGCTATAGTAAAATTAAATTAAAAACCTACTTGTTTTCCCACTGAACTGCAGTGTCACCTTCATAATAAATTCAGAGACTATATGTGCGAGCCTATATCTGAACTCTTAATTTTGTCCTATCGAGCTAATTGTCTTTTCTTGTACAATATCACACTATCTTAATTACTGGAACATTATAGTAAGTCTTGAAATCTAGTATAATAAACCCTCTAGCTTTGTTCTTCAATATTATGTCAGTTATTTGGGGTTCTTTCATTTCTACATGAATTTTAGAATCAACTTGTCAATTTCTACACAAAAACCTACTAAAATTATGATTGAGGCTACACCAAATTTATCAATTTAGAAAAAAATGACATCTAAATAATATTGAGTCTTTCAATCCACGAACATGGTATATCTTTTTCATTTGTTTATGTAGTCTTAATTTTTTTTTTTGATTGTCATCTTATTTCTCATTTATTTGTATGAAGTTATGGGATACAAGTCCAGTTTTGTTACATTCAAAGATTGTGTAGTGGTGAAGTCAGGGCTTTTAGGGGATTTATCACACAAATAATATACATTGTGCCCATTAAATAATTTGTCATCATCCATCCCCTTTTCACCTCTCACCATTCTAAGTCTCCGTTGTCTGTCATTCTTTTTATTCTTTTTATTTTTTTATTATAAAGATGTGGGGTACAATTCAGGGTTTGGTATATAAACATTGATTATGCAGGTACCCTTGTTGATGAGGTATGTCCCTCCCTCCCCTAGCAGTTTCCCTTGACTGCCAATCATACAGGTAAAGTTTGGGCCTCCTTTGGTCCCCACTTGGCTTGGTTTGAGGTCAGATACCAAAATTAAATTAAATTAAATTAAAATAAAATGAAAAAAACTTGTTCTTTAGTGTAGCCACCTTCATCAATTATCTTAGCTAGATCTGAAAAACTTGTTGCAGCTTCTACATTGCATTTGCTGCTTCATTATGCACTTTTACATTATGGAATAGAATTATTTTTATAAATCTCACAAACCAACCTCTGCTAGTTCAGTTCTTTCTTCTGCAGCTTCTTCACCTTTCTCAACATTCATAGAATTAAAGAGAGTCCGGGCTTTTCTCTGGATTAGACTTTTGTTCAAAGAAACATTGTGTTGGTTTGATCTTCTATTCAGACTATTCAAACTTTCTCCCTATCAGTAATAAGGCTGTTTTGCTTCCTTATCATAAACATCCTCACTGGTGTAGCACTTTTAATTTCCTTCAAGAATGTTTCCTTTGCATTTATATCTTGGCTAACCACTGGGCACAAGAGGCCCAGCTTTCAGCCTCTCTTGGCTATTGACATGCCTTCCTCACCAAGCTTCACTATTTCCAGTTTTTCACTCAAAGTAGAAACGTGACTCTTCCTTTCACTTGAATGTTTAGAAGCCATCATAGGGTTATTAAGTGGCTTAGTTTCAACATTGTTTTGTTCGGAAAATAGAGAGACATGAAGAGAGGAAGAGAAATGAGGATACAGCTGGTTGGTGGAACAGGTGGAATACATACAGCATTTATCAACTTAGTTCGTTATCTTATATAGTTACAGTTTGTGGTACCCCCCCAAACAATTAGGGTAGTAACATCAGAAATCACTGATTACAAGTTATCATAACAGACAAAATAACAATGAAAGATTTAAAATATTGTGAGAATTACTAAAATGTGACACAAAAACAGGACGTGAGCACACGCTGTTGGAAAAATGGTGCTGGTAGACACTCGACCCAGTGTCACCACAAACCATCAATTTGTAAAAACACACCATATCTGTGGAGTATAATAAGATGAAACACAATATAACAATGTATACCTGTACTTTGTTTTTGTAAGTTGTACTTTTAGAATGTTTCCTATTTCATCTATGTTGTCAGACACATCTGCATTAAATTATTTATAATCTTATTATTTTATATTCTGTGGGGAAAATATTTAAGGCTAGATATGGATGTGGACTTCCTCATCTTGAGAGCATATATTAGAATAGACTTTCCCAAGATCTGAGCAGCTATACAAAGCAAGTGTATCACTTTAGGAAGGAAAGTGGGGTGAGCAAGAGAAAGAAAATGAATAAAGAGGGAAGAAGGAAGGAAAAAAATGGAAGATGAGAAAGCTAACAAAATATCACTAAAAAATCAAAACAAGTTTACAGAGGGCCAACACCTGAGGCTAGGTTTAGCTGAAATAAAGGTTGACTTGGTAGACTCAGCCTACCTAGGACTGTGTCCTCATTTATTTCCTGAGTCTTAGTTCTGTCTGGGGTGGGTCTACATGAAGGTCTTCAGTCTTCTTACCCCATGAAAATATAAATGGCACAACTTCCACTTCTGGAGGAACTACACCCAGAACTGTGTCTTAGTCTATTGGAATCTTAATTCCTAGTTGTCTCTTTGGTCCTCATGTTACACACAAGGAAACTGATGTCCAGCAACATTAATGATTTGCCCAAAGTCAAACAGTTAACAAATGGTTGTTTCTTAGGAGATTAATGCAGAAATTTCTAAGTTCCATTTCAAGAATCTGATTGCATGATGATGTCGATATTGATGATGATGATGTGCTTTATTAAGACCCTTGTTTGTTTTAAATAATATAACATTCAAAAATACATTTTGGTTCTCTGCTCTCTATAATTGGTAAACTGGATAAAATATGCATCGTATCTAAGTGTCAGGGGACTTTTCCTAGATTTGTGTCTGATAAAGTTGCTCTTTTCATGCTCATTACAACAGAAGTACAAATCACCACATATGGTTTCAAAGTTAAGCTAGCCTGTAGTCCTTAAATTGTCTCTATATATTTTAAGCACTTGCTATTTGACAATAGCTGTGTCAAGTGCTTTATATGGATTCGTTTATTCATTCACTCATTTAGGATGACTTTCTACATATAACATTGGGTAATCTGAGAGCAGAGATAATTTTTAATTGGATGCCTATGATTATTATTATTTATCTGGTTAAGATGTTCAGTACCATGTTACATAGAAGTGATAAAAGTGGGCATCCTTGTCCTGTTCCTGATTTTAGAGGAAAAGCTTTCAGCCTTTGCCCATTGAGTATGATGTTAGCTATGTGTTTTTTACATAAGGCTTTTATTATGTTGAGCATTATTTTATTAGGTTGAGGCTGTTTCTTTCCATTCTTAGTTTAGTTTTTTATCATAGAAGGATGGTGAATGTTATCAAATGATTTCTCTACATCAATTGAGATAAATATGTTGTTTTTATCCTTGTCTGTCAATGTCATGTATTACATTGGTAGATTTTTATGTGTTGAATCACTAATTTTGCTTTTTATTACTTCCTGATTTTAAGCAAGTACTTTAACATAAATTCTAGTTTTCTTATCTGTCATATTGAGCTAATACTTTTACTTACCTTCATTATAGAGAATATTAAATAAAAACAATGCACATATTGCACTTAATACTATGCCAAGGACATTCATGTTCAAAACTGATAGCTATTATTGTCATCATCACCATCATAATCACCATTTAATATTTTTCACTAAAGCTAGCAGTAAGCAATGAACTTATTGAAAGCAAATACACAGAGAGTAGCATAGATACACTTTTAAAAAATGCTTTTACTTCTATTCTCTTTAAAAAATTTTTTTATTTTAAAGACGTGGAGTAAAATTCAGGGTTAGGTATACAAATATTCATTATGCAGGTACCCTTGTTGATGAGGTGTGCCCCTACTACCTCCCCTGGCAGTTTTTCATTACTGCCAATCCATTTATGATAGTATATGATAATTGTTCAAGTTCCGCTTATGAGAGAGAACATGTGGTACTCAGTTCTTTGTTTCTATGATAGATCACTCAGTATTATAGACACTAAATCCATTCAAGTTGTTGTAAAGTTCATAATTTTGTTCTTCTTTATGGCTGTATAATATTTCATCATGTATATGTACCACATTTTTTTTTATCCAGTCTACTTTCAATGGGCAGGAGGGTCAGTTCCATGTTTTTGCTATTTTGAATAATGCTGCAATAAACATGCTTGTGCAGGTATCTTTTTCATAGAGTATTTGAGTTTTTCCAGGCATATTTCCAGTAGGGGGATTGTGGGGTTTATGGATCGTCGATTTTTATTTTTTTATTTTATTTTATTTTTTTTGAGTTGGAGTCTCACTCTGTCACCCAGACTGGAGTGCAGTGGCCGCTCCTGGCCACCGCAGCCTTGACCTGCTGGGCTCTGGCGATCCTCCTGCCTCAGCCTTCCAAGTGGCTGGAACTACAGGCGTGCGCTACCACACCCAGCTAATTTTTTGATTTATTGTAGAGATGAGGTCTCTCCAAGTTGCCCAGGTGGGTCTCGAACCCTCGGGCTCAGGCAATCCACTCACCTCAGCCTCCCAAGGCGTGGGATTACAGGCTGAGCCACCGAGCCCAGCTGATTTTTAGATCTTATAAGAATTGACAAACTATTCATAACAGTCACTGGAAAAATTAAATTAAAATAAAAGAATGTGTTATAACTAACCCCTCAACCACAGAGCCTGCTCAGCCAAAAACAAAATAACATAATGTTTTGGTTTTTCTGTCTCTTGTCTCCAAACCATATATTCTGACTTCTACTAGAGGGAGCCAGAATTATCTGATGCCTCATTCATGAAGGCAGTGTGGAAAAGAAGATAATGATCAAGAAGGCAAGTGGAACTTAGAGTGAGAAAGGAGGGTAAGAGTCATGGAGATAAGCAGAGCAGTTTATCTGCTGATGTATCAGGCAACTGTTGTCAGTCACAGTAGGAGGTAAGAAGTCTCAACTCCTGTCATACACCCCAAATCCCTGCCAGCCTCGACATACCCAGTCCCTCAACTTTTCTTTTTCGTGGCTGGGGTGAGGAAAAATGTTTCAGACAATAGAAGGTAGGTCACTCTGGCAGATAAGTGAAATTATTGGCTAAATTCAAGAGGTTTTTAGGGTTATTTGTAGACTGTGATTATTCCTGCTTCTCATCACCACAGCGACAGAAACTAGACTCTTACAAGAAGAGTCAGGTTTTCATAAAATCCTTTGAAACTAAGCCTAATAGCCCTCAGGCCAACTAGTGGTATCTATTTTCTTATTTTACATAGACTTTCAGTCTGCCTTCCTATCATCTCCTTCAAAGTCATTCAACTTTCATTCAACAAAGGTTGGAGAGGCAACCAGCTCAAGATTTTTGCTCTCATAGAATTTGCATTCCATTAGGAAAGGCAGATAATAAATATCATAAGAATATATAAAATCACAAGTTTAATAGATTCATTACAGGGTTGTGACCTGTGCCACAAAGGAGTAGAGACTTGAACAAAATTAGAAGCATGCCACACAGTTTTGGGGTATGGATTCCTTGCAGAGGGCAAGGCAATGATTTCACACTCCTTTTCTCAAAATAAATATTTATGAAGAGGGTGCTTTTTTCTGCAAATTCAAAGAGTCTGGTTTCTAAATCACTGTGCAAGTCAAGTAAGACAGCACATTTTCTTTCTCAACATCTTCCAGAATGGCAAAGGTCAGATTTTGATAAGAGCGCCACAGCAGGAAAGCCTGATTAAGCACCTAGCATATAATCGCCACATCCACACTGTTGTTGTGTATTGTCATGATGTAACAAAAAATTCTTAATTAAAACAAGTCTCATTTGTTGACAGCCAAGTTTCTTGTTCATATTGCCAACTACAGCTCAGATTCAATCAAATTCCTAGTTCATTTATAAGTTGATGTTTTTCTTTGGCCAGGTAGCTTAAATTTACAGTTATCTAGTAGCTAGTTCTACTTAAAGGGGAAATTGAATGCTCATCTAGATAACTGTTTGCCATGGTATAAAATAAGAGAGGTGAAGGTAATTCCATAGAATCATAGACTCTGGTCATTCAAACATTTGGCAAAATTTGTTTAAGAAAACTTGCAAAGAAACAAAATTAGACAACAGCAATAATTAATGGAATAATCTTTCTCCTCTTCCTCATAATGCTTTGAAATTTGTGTGACTACTTCTCTTTCTCCTCTGGAAAATCAGGGAAAATTTGCATTTCCCAAAACTAAGTTTGTAAGTGACAGGCTCTAGAAAAGTGTGTGGATATGCCTTAATTTATGAATGACTGAAAATCACTTTGAAAAGGTCATCATCAAAGGAGATATTTTAGTGAAAGGATAATTAGATTATATATTCAAGTAACATGGAAAGGTTATTGATGGGAAGTGAACCATAGTTAATCAGAAAGGCTGTGAATGGTTCCCTTCCCACAGTAACAGGTACTGTCAACAAGGACACTCAGATTATTGCCTGAAAGGAGGTTCTGAGCAGCTCTACAGCTGTGAGCTGAGTCTTTTACTGGATGTTTTTTCACAATATGTTAAAATAAATCTCACAGCTAACAATTGAATTGGGTGACATAACAATAATGGATACCATTTGCTGAACACTGAGTTATTTTTTATGTGATTTTTATTTACAACCTACAATAACACTTCGATGTAGGTATTATTCCTAGGAAGTTTAGGCTTGGTACTTAGTGATCATCCACAGCTACTGAACCAAAAGTCAAATCCAGTCCTATCTAACTCCAAAATCTAATCCCCTAATAATTACACTCTATTGCCCTAGGAATTCTCATTTTCTTACGTTTTCATTTCCTTTCCTTCCCCGCCTAACTTTTTTCCATTTACATTTGCCGACCAGGGACAAAATATAGGGCATCTCCTACGTGATGGACATTTCTTTTTGGTGTCATTCCAAATACTGCTATGCATTCTAGAGAATGTTCTATACAATGTGCACTGCTTTTCTAACATGTTTTGCTTTAGAATTCAATAGTGCATAAAATATTGTGTTACAAAAGTAATACATTTTCCTTTGGGGCATAGTGTTATTGAGACACTTAGAGTACTGTGAAAAAAATTAAAAGCTATTAAAACTGACAGTGTAGTCGGGCTCGGTGGCTCAGCCTGTAATCCCACGCCTTGGGAGGCTGAGGTGAGTGGATTGCCTGAGCCCGTGGGTTCGAGACTCACCTGGGCAACTTGGCGAGACCTCATCTCGCCAATAAATCAAAAATTAGCCGGGCGTGGTAGCGCACGCCTGTAGTTCCAGCTACTTGGAAGGCTGAGGCGGAAGGATCGCCGGAGCCCAGCAGGTCGAGGCTGCGGTGGCTGGGAGCACCCACTGCACTCCAGTCTGGGCGACAGAGTGAGACTCCAACTCAAAAAACAAAACAAACAAAAAAACTGACAGTGTGAGAAAGAAAGAAATATAAACATATTTAACAATATATCTTCATAATTGTCATGATTCTCTGTGATGTGTGTACTCCTATGTTCAATGGATCTATTAGTATTTTCTTCGACTAATACACAAGTTCTCGTCTAATCCCTTTCACCACCCTGTCTGGGCACATGGTCAAAATTAGATGAAGTCCAAATAGGACTTCCTATGTGGTAGCCCCACAATTCA
>CAUYQG010011434.1:0-17817 GCA_963574415.1 Tarsius wallacei
GCATGAGTGAGGAGGAGCTGTCCGCAGCGGCGGCGCGAGGCAGGAGGGGTGGAGTTAATTTTTTATAAAATGTGTCAAATCTGTGTCCAGATAATTTTTGTTGTTGTTTTGCCCATGAATGGCCAAAAATCCTGACACCATTGATTGAAGACATTGTTTATAATCCATTGTACTGCCTTTTCTCCTTTGTGAAACATCAGTTGCCTATATTTATTTGGATTAATAACTGGTATATTAACTATGCTTCAAGAATCTACTTGACTCTTCTGTCAGCAGTACCACACTGTCTTTATTTCTACAGCTTTCTGTAGTATTCCTTGAATGTGGGTAGTGTCAGTCCTCCAAATTGTTTTTTCTCCTCAGTATCATGTTGGCTATTCAGAGCATTTCATCTTTCGATATAAGCTTTAGAATAATTTTTTTAGCATCACCAACATAAAGAGATGGGACTTTATTTGAGAATATAATTAAGTTAGCAATAATTGATATCTTGACTTCTTAATTCACAAACATAGGATATCACTCCACATATGTAAATCTTTGATTCAGTACATCAGATTTTTGCAGTTTTTCTCATAGCACTTATACATAATTTACTAGGTTTATGCCTAAGTATTTAATTTTTATAGGAATGGTTAGTGCAAATATCATTTTTTTATTTCAAAATTTGCTTGTTCATTGTAGATAGATATAATATATACAATATATAATTAAATTCAACAATAAGGCGAGGCAAGATGATGACAATAGGTGGGAGCAAGAAAGTCTCTGCAAAGGTTAGTGTTCATAAAGATAGTCTTTGTGAGTGGGTGAGTGCAACTGCGTGAGTGCAAGTTGGTCTGAAGGGAGACTTGGGATCAAGCACCCAGTGCTCCTCTCCGTATGTGGCTGCAACCCAGCCCTGCCCTGAGAACATAGTCCCCAATTTGCAGGACCCACATACATTTTCAGGGGTCTTCAGGCAGTGGAGGGCAGCTTCGCCTCAGTGCCTGGCACCTGGCCCAAGCAACCACCAACAGAAGAGGACTGTGTGCTGTCAAAGGGACCAATGGAGAGGGCATGGTGAGGGTATCTGTAACTGATCCCTGCAGTCACTAAGTATGCACCCACCTCAAACATTTTTTCTGCCCCAGGACTGGGCAGAGACTTGTGTTTACCTGCCCATCTCTGTGCAACCTCTAACCTGGGACCCAGAGGTGATCTCCACACCCCTCAAGGATCAACCATTGCTGGCCCAGAGAGGCAACTTCAGAAGTGGACATGGATAAATGGATGACCAACTTCCACACTGGACCAAACATGAACATGTTTGGTCTGAGTGAGGGACTTGGTGGCAGAAGCAGCTGACCAGTTGGGTGAACCTGGATCTGATTCACACTCCCTCCCAGAGTAGTCCATGGGACATCTGACCCATGCTAAAAGCAACCCAATAGGCCTGTGCTGAATGCAGAGGGGAGGTACTAGAGATGAGAGCCCCCTCCCTCCCTACCACAGCAGTGCCCCAAAGTGGCTGCAAAGCTCAGGAAGCACATCTGAATAAAGTTCCAGAAAAGGGAACACAGGGAGCTGTTTTTTTCCCTCTATGTTTCTGTTTATGTTTTAGTACTTGTTTGTTTTTGTTATTTTGCTGGTGGTTCTTAATTTTTCAGTTTGCATATGGGTATTTATGAGGGTGAGTACATCATCAGATTTTTTTGTTTGTGTGCTTGCTTGTATAAGTTTTTTTTACTGTTTTTATTTTTTTTAATTGTTTGTTAGTTGATATGCCTGTCTTGTTTTCTTTCCTTCTCCTTCTCCTCTCTCTTCACTTTGCTTTGTTTCCCTTCTTCCTTTTTTTCCAATCTTTTCCTTTTTCTTATATCACTTTGCTTTCAGGGGACATACATACACCCCCACAACATGGACAGCTTGTAAGGTGATGGGGAGTTGGTCCCGGGGTGCCCGCACACTTCTCAGTGGATACTATGACCCATAGATATCATCTGAACCACAAGTATCCCATCACACCTTAATCAAATATCAAAACTGCAAAAAGTACAGCTCCCCAACCCCAGTCTGGCTTCAAAATTGAATAAATACAGAGGATCTACATAAGGTAGAATATGGGATTGAGCAAACGGAAGTGAAATCTATCCCCCATTACTGAGCAATGGAACTAAAGGGGAAAATATGGGAGGAAAACTCTCCCAAATGAAGAAGCACTAAAGGAAGAACACAAGCCCCATACAAACTCCTGGGATGACAGCACATGAGAATACATATTTTGGAACTCAAACAATGAAGAACACTCAGAATGACTGATCCCAACAACAATTTCAGTTATTAAGATATTAATAGAGAGAATGAATAGAAATGAGAGACAAGAGGAAAGAATGAAGAAGTTGATAACAGATGAAGGCAATAAAGTCTAGAGTAAACAAAATAAATAACAGATAAACAAGGAATGTAGAATAAGCCAAGTAGAAGAAAGAATCTCACAGTCTCAGAACCAAAATAAGAAACTTATGCAAACCATTACAAAAAGCAGAAAGGAAGCTTTAAAAATCCCAAATAAAACCCCCAAGAGATGCGTGATTACATCAAGAGGCTGAACCAATGAATAACTGGCATTCCTGAGGTGATAGAGAAAGAGAGATCACCTTGGAACAAACAGTCTGTGAAATTATCCAAGAAAACTTACATGATCTCATAAGAGGCATGACCATTCAAACACAAGAGATTCACAGAACACCTGCAAGACATCATATGAAAAGACCAACTCCTAAACACCTAGTAATTCACTTTCACAAAATAGGTATAAAAGAAAAAATTCTAAGAGCAGGAAGAGAAAAAAGTCAGACTATTTACCATGGAAGAACAACCAGAATATCAGCAGACTTATCAACAGAAACACTACAGGTTAGAAGAGACTGCAGTCCAATCTTCAAATTTCTAAAAGATAAACAATTCCAACTTACCCAACTAAGCTTCATCAGCCATGGCGATTTAAGACCACCAAAACCCTATCTTTAACAGAAGAATCCAAATTACCAAATAAGAGCACAAATAGAGGACATAGAAGACAAAAAATTCATGAAAAATATCAACTACAACAAAAAAGCTGGTTCTTTGAAACAGTTAATAAGATTGATGGTCTCCTAGCTAGAATGACCAGGAAACAGATAGAAAATCCAAATAAATGCCATCAGAAATAAGAAAGATTGAATCACAACTGACCATGAAGAATTCAAAAGATTACAGGAGATTGCTATGTACACCTATATGGAAACAAACTTGATAACTTAAATAAAATGGAGGACTTTCTGACATCACACAACCACCCCAAGTTGAAGCAAAAAGATATTGAGACACTAAATAGACCAACAGTCACCCAGGAAACTCACTCTGTCATAAGAAAACTACTTATAAAAAGAAGCCCTGGATTGGGTGGCTTTCCAGCAGAATTCTACAAAACGTACAAGGAGGAATTGATACTGTTCCTACTGAAAGTATTCCAGGCTATTGAGAAACACGGAATTCTTCCCAAATCATTTTACAAAACTAATATCACAGTGCTACCAAAATGGGGTAAAGATCAAACAAAAAACAATACTAGAGGCCAATATTTCTTATGGATATAGATGCAAAAATCCTCAGCATGATTCTAGTAAATTATATCCAAAAACACATCTCAAGAATTATCCACCATGACCAAGCAGGCTTCATCTTGGGATGCCAGGCTGTTTCAACTTTTGAAAAACCATAAATGTAATTAAATACATCGAGAGATGTAAAAAAAAACAACAACACAGTAATATCATTACATGCAGAGAAATCTTTAGATAAAATATAGCATCACTTCTTGATAAAAACCCTAAAACACTCAGGTATAGAAGAAACATACCTCAAAATAGTAAGTGCCATCTATGACGCATTCCCAGGTAACATACTGTTTAATTAACATAAATTGAAATTATTTTCTCTGAAAACCAGAAAGAGAAAAGGCTGCCCACTCTTACCCCTCTTGTTGAATTGTGTGTTGGATGTCCTAGCTAGGGTAATTAGACAAAAGAAGCTATTCAGGAGTATCCAAATATCCAAATAGAAAAAGATGAATTCAAATCATGCCTCTTTTCTGACTATGAAATCCTATACCCCCAAAATCCAAAACAATCTATCAAACATGCTTGCACTGATAAAGGAATTTGCATAAGCTTGAGTACAAAATTTATATGCAAATACAGTTGCATTCTTATACACCAAAAACAAACAGGCAGAGAACCAAATAAAAAACACAATCCCATTCACAATAAGCACATATCAAAAAGAGAAATACCTCAGCATCTTCTTAACTGGAAAAGTGAAAGACCATTACAATGAGAGCTAAAAAATACTGCTCAAGAAATTCAAGAAGACACAAATAAAAACATTTGATGCTCATGGATAGGAAGAATCAACATTGTTTAGATGTCAATCCTACCAAAGGCAATCTAGAGAGTCAATGTAATACCCATTAAATTACCAAAATCATTCTTCTAGACCTTGAAATGACAATACAGAAATTCATATGGAAATACAAATGACAATGAATAGCCAAAAAGAAAGCAAACAACCTGATTAAAAAGACATGAATAGACACTTCTCAAAAGAAGATATAAAAGAAGCCAACAGACATAAGAAAAAGTGTTCAGCCTCACTAATCATCAGAGAAATGAAAATCAAAACCACATTGATATACCACCTAGCTCCTATAGAATGGCCATTATTAATAAAACAAACAACAACAGATCTTGGCGAGAATGTGGAGAAAAAGGAATGCTTCTACACTGCTAGTGGGAAATCAAACTTGTGCACGCCCTTTGGAAGACAGTGTGGCAATTTCTGAAAGAACTAGAAATTGACCTTCCCTATGACCCAGAAATCCCGCTATTGGGAATAAACCCAGAAGGACTCAAATCATTCTCCAAAAAGATACCTGCACATTTATGTTTGTTGTTACTCTATTCACAATAGCAAAAACATGGAACCAGACATGCTGTCAATTGAAGTTGGACTGAAATAAAAATATGGTATGTATTTCAATGGAATATTATGCAGCCATAAACAAGGACAAACATATGGACTTCGTAGCAACTTGGATTGATTTAGAGTCCATCATATTCAGAGATCTATCATAGAAACAAATAACAGAGTACCATATGTTCTCACTTATAAGTGGACTTTGAACAATTATTATAATACTATAAGAAAGGCACTGACAGTAGTGAAAAACAACTGGGAGTGGGGGAAAGTGGGATTGGCATTTAAGAAAAACTGCCAGTGGAGGGTGGGCACACCTCATCAAAAAAAGTAACTGCATGATGAACATTTGTATATCTAATCCTGAATTATAACCCACATCTTTAAAATTAAAAATAAAAAACAAACAAATAATAAATAAGTAAATAAATTAAAGGAAATGGGAGAAATAAATGTCTTGTTTTAAGTTTTTAAATAGCTTCAGTAAAATGCATTTGTTTCCTATTATTTTTGGAAAAGGTACAGCATTCGTGTGTAAAATAAGTATATAGCTCAGGTGATTTCTAAGCTAAGTGTGCAGGGAATATT
This sequence comes from Tarsius wallacei, assembly GCA_963574415.1. Taxonomy (NCBI): domain Eukaryota; kingdom Metazoa; phylum Chordata; class Mammalia; order Primates; family Tarsiidae; genus Tarsius; species Tarsius wallacei. The sequence goes on from CAUYQG010011434.1 coordinate 5,587, forward strand.
TTGGTTTCTCCTGACTGCTTATAGTAATTAGTCAGATAAAATAGGTGAAACAAAGATGAGATCGTTACACAAAACAACAAAGATATAAAGATATCTATTTTAATTTTTTATTATTTTTGTAGTGATAAAATACATATAACATAAAACATGTCATCTTAATGATTTTTACGAATAAAATCATTGGCATTACTTACGCTCACAACACTGTACAAACAGCACAATTATCTTGTAACTCTGGTTCCATTTTATCTTTCTCCCGACAGCCTAGGTAGACAGTGAAAAACTAAAGGGAGTTTCATTCGCACTTTCTTACCTAAGATCAAGTCTGAAACTGCATCACTTCTAGCTGTTGCCTCAATATCTCTAGTAAAGGTGTCTTATTCATAAATACATCACATATCTATTGACTCTGTGTTACAACAGATTAAAAATTAGTTCAATTCTACATTACACCCATCCCTTCCTCCTAATACAAATACATAACTGAACTTTTTTCCTTACCTTTCAAAGTAGTAACACGTGAACACTTGTAGTATATGTTTTACTATGCACTCTGGACTTTGACTCCCTATTTTGTAAGATAAGGATATTAATATATCTATCCCTTCCTTCATTATCATTACTTCTATCTCTCAGCTTCAGTTACCTGGATTTTATGTTTACATTTAATTAATGTTGACATAATTATCAGATAATCTATACAGCAAAATGAGAAAGCTTGTTTTAAAGAGGACCCCCAAGAACATTGTTGAAAAATTATTTAATAAGGAGATTCATGGATATGATTCATGGATTTAATCTATGGTCTCAACAAAAACCAGGAATATATGGTGTTTGACTCATGAGGAATGAGTTACATTTGAGTTCTCACCAAGATAGATGAAAACCATCTATTTCAGGCCCTGCCCTTGGGTTTGATGGATAAAGCTTCCTCAGTAATCAGCAACAATGTGGAATCTAGAACAGAACATGTGAAGAAAAGAGCCCGCATGGGCCCATGTAGTCTTGGGCGCAACTGCTGCAGATGAACCTGAAAGTGTCGTTGGGGGCAGAAAGGGCCATAGTGATTCTTGTACATTGGTGAAGTATCTTCATATCTTTATTTGTAAATCTTGAATCACTCTTTTTTGGTAGCTGCCACCAGAGAGGCATTTCATGTTCTAAATGCTGAGATCATGACTGCAGAAAATCATTTACAAGTTGCAGAAGGCCATGTACTTATGTCAATGTGTACTCTAACCTCTTCTGGGTGACTCTTGTGATATGAATGTTGGCATTGGGAATTCATGTAAACATGAAAGAAGATGAGATTAGGTCCCTGTCCATGATGCTCTACCTGCAAGGAAGAAGCTGGCTATAATCTCACAAAACTCAGTCATCTACCTGACATCTGTACATCACCATTCTCAGTGTCCCCTTATTTTAGGCCTTTAAATGTGTAGAAGGAGATAGAGATCCATGGAAGATTAGTGTAAGGGATCCGCATATTACTACTTCCAGAGATTTGTATGGCTTAAATACTCTCCCCAAATCCAGGTATCTCCAAGTATTTAGAGACCCACATTGATTTAATAGCCTTTTCCATAGCTCCTAAGCAAGCTATTTAAGCAAATATATGTAGTTTTCTCCAAATTTCACGTGACCAGAGCATATTTATATAACTCACTTAACTCGGGTGAACATTCCTTTATATGAAATGGTTTCGCCACCATTTATATTCCAGGATAAATACCTAGCAAGTTGCATCCATGCCATGAGATTCAAAAAAACATGGACCTTTATGGCAAGGTAATCAGCATTTCTTTCATCATTGAATGTCCAGCTGCTTGTAATCCTAATTCCTGTATACCCCTGAGTGTCTGCAGAGACATCCTGGATATCTGGACCTCTCTTGGAAAGAAAACTTTAAGACACATAAACTCCCAATCCTTCTAATGGATATTTCTGTTGTCATACATGCAATTTTGTAGTAAAACTCCATAATTCATCTATAAGGTGAACTAGTAACCTAATCTTTATGTACATACTCAGATATCCTCCAAATATCAATACATTGTGGTCTGTGTCTTTGCCCATAAGTATTGAATTCGCTACACATTGTGTCTGTCATGTTAGAAAGAGAACATGTATAATATTTAGCAATAGAGGTGCAGATGTAACATTTGTAGAGAAGAAAAGTACACAGCTCACAGAGGGCAGCCCCAAGCTTTAAAAAGCAAGTCCCCTAAAATCATGCCTGAGTACCGCCTTTCAGATTTCTGTAGCAGTACATACTGGGGTGGGCCTATTCATCCTAGCTAAGCAAGTAAGTGGAGACAGCACAGAACCATCCCTCCTCATTTTGTGACTTGGGAGGTGACCACATACCTCCTTGCTCTATTATAATAAGGTGCTAATTTGAGTTGTCAGTAGTAATTTTACTTGTAATAATAGAGTGGGAAGACAGTGCTGTTCACTGTTGCTAGTTACCACAACTCTGTGTTAATAAAATCTTGTGGGACCTCTCATCTCAGACGATCACTAGAAATGCCATGGTTTGCTGTATCCCTAAAATGTGATTAAAGCCATGGTTGTATAAGTTTCTCTTTATCAAATCACTGAGGGTTGCTCTGTGTTATAGTACATTGAATAATATTTTGGATATGAAATGACACACTTGGATATAAATGTGATGTTATTTCTATGCAAAATGGTGAATATGAAGATTTGTCCTCTCCCACTGATAAGAGAACAATGTGCGAGGAGAAAGATAAATTAAATAATAAAATGTTTAACAAAGTAGAACAAGATGCTTTGCAAACAAATGAGTTTCTAACTTCATCTGGAAAGTGATCAAAATGAACAAGATTGGAACTTTTAAATGCACTTTTACATAACAATGACTAGACTAATATACTGTTGGAAATCAATAAGTAAAAAAAGTTGGAAAATAATACAGATGCTATTGAATATATTTACATCAAAAAGTCAGATGCAAAGTAGTTTATGCTCTAATCTAAATTTTCACAGGATAAACTTCAGAGGTATTGAAAAAGTAGTTATGAAATGGTAATAATTATCATGTCCTTTATAGAAACTTGAGGTGTTATAATTTTGATGAATCTTAAATCTTAATAAAACTGTAATCAAAGTTCCAAAAGATTTAGGTGCTTCATGAAGAAAAATTTAAATTCTACTTGTCATAGTCAAAACAATCCTTAACAAAATAAACAATGCAGAAAGTAACACACTTTTACACTTCAAACTTTAGTAAAAGGCTACAGTAGTAAAAATAGTCTGTTATTGTAACAGATAAGCCAATGGAAAAGGATAGAGATTCTGGAAACAAAGCCTCATTTTCTCAATCAACACATCTTGACAAAGTCTCCAAAAACAAACCAGTGGGGAGAGGAGAACCTGTTCTGTAAAATGGTGCCGGGAAAACTGGCTGATCATATGCAAATGATGGAAACAGGGCCCCTACCTATCACCGTATACAAAAATTAACTCTAAATGGATCAAAGACCTAAACAAAAATTATAAGAATCTTAGAAAATGCAGAAAGCACCCTCATGGAGACTGGAACTGGCAACCAATTCTTTATCAGAAACCTAAGGGCCCATATCATAAGAAACAAGACACACAAGTGGGACCTCATCATACTAATGAGCTTCTGCAAATCAAAAGAAAATATCAAGAGAGCAGGGAGACAGCCTACAAAACAGGAAAAAATAGTTGCCAACTGCATTCTGGCAAAGGCCTAATATCTATAAGGAACTCAAACATTCCAAATGGAAAACAAACAAACAAACAAACAAAAAACAGCTCCATTAGAAATAAATAAATAAAATATATGAATAGAATCTTCTTTTTTTTTTTTTGAGTTGTAGTCTCACCCTGTCACGCAGACTGGAGTGCAGTGACATGTTCCTGGCCACTGTAGTCTCAACCTGCTGGGCTCCAGCGATCCTTCTGCCTCAACATTCCAAATAGCCAGAACTACAGGTGTGTGCTAACATGCCTGGCTAATTTTTGACTTATTGTAGAAATGAGGTCTCGCCAGGTTGCCCAGGTGGGTCTTGAACCCGCGGGCTCAGGCAATCCACACACCTCAGCCTCCCAAAGCGTTGGGTTTACAGGCTGAGCCACCGAGCTCTGATGAATATAATCTTCTAAAAAGAAGATATATGGGCTTCCAAAAGACACATGAAATAGTGCTCAGCCTCACTCATCATCAGAGAAATGCCAACCAAAACCACCTGCGATATCTCCTAACCCCATTAAGAATGGCCATCATTAATAAAACAAACACCAGATGCTGGCAAAGATGCAGTGAAAAAAGAATTCTGCACTGGTGGTGGAAATACAAACTGGTGCAACCTCTTTGGAAGACAGTGTGGCGATTTCTGAAAGAACTAGAAATTAACCTTCCATATGACCCAGCGATGCCCCTATAGGGAATACTTCCAGAGGAACTCAAATCATTCTACAGAAAAGATACCTGCCTATGTGGGTTTTTGCTGCACTATTTACAATAGCAAAAGCATGAAACCAACCATGCTGCCCATTGAAGCTGTACTGGATTTTTAAAATGTGGTACATATATACAATGGAATATTATGCAGCCATGAAGGACAAACATATGGACTTTGCAGAAAGTTTAATGGATTTAGAGTCAATCATATTATGTGATCTATCACAGAATCAAGGAACAAGAGTACCATATATTCTCACTCATAAGTGAACATTGAAAAATTATAATACTATAAGAAAGGGATTGGCAGTAGTGGGAAACTGTTAGGGAAGGGGGTGCAGTTTTGGCACTTGAGGGAAACATCTAGATGAAGGAGGAGCACACCTCATCAACAAGGGTACCTGCATAATCAATGTTTGTATACCTTAACCTGATATGTACCCCACATATTTAGGTAAAAAAAAAATGATTGAAATAAAATCTAAAGAAATAAATAATTATAAATAAATAAATACATAAAATCTAACTTCTCTTTTGGAATACCAAAATAATGTAACATATTCTAAGTATCTGTAAACCACTAAGAAGAAAGGAAGAAATTCAGACCTAATGTGAAGTTTTCAGACACCACAATCACTGGTAGTGTTTACTGGGGAGGGTGATAGCCTCTTTGAGCCAAATGTGTGAAGCTTAGGTATGGCAGTTGTTTATTCTAGTGAGGAGATAGTCACTCATGGTTTCAAAATATGAAATAAAATAAAATAAAGTAATAAAATAAAGTAAATAAACAGGGAAACATAGACCAAATCAAAGTATAAAATTGAGCTTTAAAAATTGATACCAATAAAGCAAAAGATATATAATAATTTTCTTGCAGAAAAGTCAAGTAAACCTTATGTACATATTCAGTGAGCTAGGAAAATAAAGCCAGAATAATGTGAGAATTTAAAAACAAAAATAAAGTTTATAAGATGAACAATAAAAATCTTTGTGCTGGAGAATACAATACCTAAACTAATATCTATACATGAATTTACAGCTTGTTCTTCTCCGATAATCATACAAACACACACAAACATATGATTATATATATCGACACACATAGATGTATATATAGAGAGAGAGATAACAGGAATAAAACTATTTTTTATTTCTTATATTTTATTTATTTTTTAATTTTAAAGATGTGGGTGTATAATTCAGGATTAGTTATACAAGTTGTCATTGTACAGGCTAGATTTGGATCTCCCTTTGGTCCCCACTTCACCTTTTTTGAGATCAGGTACACTTATTGATGTTGTGCCCCTTACTGGCAGTATCCCACTTCTGCCAATCAATTTTTTTCTTTTTTTAATTATAAAATTGTGGGGTACAGTTCAGGGTTGGTTATACAAACGTTGATTATGCAGGAACTCTTGTTGATGATGTATCCCCCTCCCTCTCCTCACAGTTACCCTAACCTGCCAACCCTGCCCCCCTCCCCTGACAGTTTCCCAATACTGCCAATCCCTTTCTTATAGCATTATGATTGTTCAAGTTCCATTTGTGAGTGAACATATGGTACTCTGTTATTTGTTTCTGTGATAAATCACTGAGTATGATTGAATTCAAATCCATTCATGTTGCGGTGGAATCCATGTGTTTTTCTTTGTTTATGGCTGCATAATATTCCATTGTGTATATATACCACATTTTTCAATCCAGAACAGCTTTAGTGGGTAACAACGGTTGGTTCCATGTTTTTGCTATTGCGAATAGTGCTGTGACAAACCGACATGTACAGGTATCTCTTCTGTAGAATGATTTGCGTTCCTCCAGAGGTAGTCTCTATAGGAGAATTGCTGGGTCAGATGGGAGGTCAATTTCTAATTTTTTCAGAAATTACCACACTGTTTTCCAGAGAGGTTGCGGTAGTTTGCATTCCCACCAGCAAAGTGGAAACATTCCTTTTTCTTTGCATCCTCGCCAGCATCTGTTGTTTGCTTTATTAATGATGGTCATTCCGTCTGTGGTTAGGTGGTGTCTCAAAGAGGTTTTGATTTGCATTTCTCTGATGATGAATGTGACTGAGGACTTTCGCATGTGTCTGTTGACTGCCCGAATATCTTATTTGAGAAGTGTCTGTTCATGTCTTTTGTCCACTTTTTAAAGGGGGGTTTATTTTTTTTTCTTTTGGCACGATTAAGTTTCTTGTAGATCCGAAATGTCAGGCCTTTGTCAGAAAACAGTTGGCAGATATTTTTCCCATTCTGTTAGCTCTCTCCCTGTTCTTTTGATGTTTTCTTTTCTTTGTAGAAACTCATTAGTATGATGAGATCTCAGTTGTCTATCTTATTTCTTAAGGTATGGGCCTTTAAGTTTCTAAACAGGAATTAGTTACCAGTTCCAATTTCCATAACAATGTCTCCTGCATTTTCTAAGCTTCTTATAATTTGAGGTTTTATATTTAGGTCTTTGATTAATTTTAGAGTTATTTTTTGTGTATGGTGATGGGTACGGGTCCTATTTCAATCTTCTGCATTTTCCCAGCACCATTTACTGAATAGGTTCTCCTCTTCCATGTTTGCTGTTGGTGTATAGTAATGCAACTGTCTTTTGCAAATTCATTTTATACCCTGAGACTTTGCTAAACTACTTTATCAGTGCAAGCAGGTTTTTAACAAATTCTCTTAGATGTTCAAGGAATAGGATCTCATCATCAGCAAAGAGGGATAACTTGACTTCCTCTTTTCCTATTGAGATATCCCTGTTTTCCTTCTCTTGTCAAATTGCTCAAACTAGGATTTCCAACACAATGCTGAACAAGAGGGGTGAGTGTGGGCAGCCTTGTCTTCTTCCAGGTTTCAGGGGAGGTGTTTCCAGTTTCTTTCCATTTAGCAATATGTTAGGCATGGGTTTATCATAGATGGCACTTACTATTTTGATGTATGTTCCTTCTATACCCAGATGCTTGAAGGTTTTTATCAAGAAGGGATACTCTATTTTATCAAAAGCTTCTTCTGCATCTAGTGACATAGTCATGTGGTTCTTCTTTGTACATCCGTTGATGTACTGAATTACATTTATGGTCTTGTGAATATTGAACCAGCCCTGCATCCTGGGGATGAAGCTTACTTCATCATGATGGATGATTCTTTGAGACATGTTTTTAGATCAGATTTGCTAGAATCTTGTTGAGGATTTTTGCATCTGGGTTCATAAGGGATACTGTTCTGTAGTTCTCCTTTTTTAGTTGGATCTTTACCCGGTTTGGGTATCAGTGTGATGTTAGCTTTGTAAAATGATTTGGGGATAATTCCATCTTTCTCAATTGCCTGGAATGTTTTCAGTAGAATTGGTATCAGTTCCTCCTTGTATGTTTTGTAGAATTCTACTGGACAGTGATCTGGTCCTGGGCTTTCTTATTTTCTTTCTTTCTTTCTTTTTGTAGGTAGGTTTTGTATGACAGAGCCAATTTCCTGGGTTGTTATTGGTCGATTTAGTGTCTTAGAGTCTTCTTGTTTCATCCTGGGAAGGTTGTGTGATTTCAGAAAGTCCTTCATTTCATTTAGGTTATCAAGTTTGTTTCCATAGAGGTGTACATAGTAACCTCTGATAATCTTTTGTATTTCTTCAGGGTCAGTTTTGATTTGATCTTTTGTATTTCTGATTGTGTTTATTTGGTTTTTTTTCTCTTTTTGTTCATTTATGCTAGGTGTCCATCAAACTTGTGAATTCTTTCAAAGAACCAGCTTTTGGTTTTGTTGATGTTTTCTATGGTATTTCTGTCTTCTATATATTGTGTTTGGGCTCTTATTTTGGTTATTTGGATTATTTTGCTAAAGTTGGGATTTTGGTGGTATTCTTCTTCTAATTCCCTTAGGAGATTTGTTAGGCTCTTCACCTGTGATATTTTCATTTCCTTGATGTGTTCTTGTAGAGATATAAATTCCCCTTTTAGAACTGATTCCATGGAATCCCAGAGATTTTGGTAAGATGTTTACTCCTTTTCGTTTGTTTCCAGGAGTCTTTTAATTTCTGCTTTGACTTCAGTATTGACTCAATAGTTGTTCAGCATCATGTTGTTTACCATCCATGTCCTTGGGGACTTTGGAGAAATGTTGTTGGTGTTGATATTTATTTTTATTCCATTGTGGTCAGGGCATGTGCATAGCAAAATTTCAACCTTATTGAATTTGTTTATGCTTGATTTATGGCCAAAGATGTGATAGATTGGAGTATGTTCCATGTAGTGATGAGTAGAATGTATATTCTGTGGTAGTTGGTTGGAATTATCTGTAGGTATTTGTTAAGTTCATTTGGTTGAGTGTTAACTTTAGGTTCTGGATCTCCTTATTGATTTTTTTCCCTTGATGATCTGTCTAGGGCTGTCAGTGGAGTATTCAAGTCTCCCGCTATAATAGTGTTAGAGTCAATAACTTTTTAAAGTTTATTTAATAGTTACTTTATAAATGCTGGTACTCCTGTATTGAGTACATATATGTTTAGGATGGATTTTTTTGTTGTTGTTGATGGATTGAACCTTTTATTATTATTCTTGGTAAGGATTTTAATTCTCCATCACTGATGAAGCTGAGCTTGGCTGAATATGAATTTATTGGTTAAAATGGTTTTCCTTTGAGGACTTTGAATACAGGGCTTCAGTCCCTTCTTGCTTGTAGTATTTCTGTCTATAGGTCTGCTGCTCTTCTGATTGGTTTTCCTCAGTAGGTAGTCTGATCTTTCTCTCATGCTGCCTTTAGAATTTTTTTCTTTCTTGCCTACTTTGTTAGGTGAAATATTGTGTGTCTAGTGGTTGGTCTTCTCATTTGGTGTTTTGTGGGGGTTCTCTGTAATTCTTGTGGTTGAATAATCACATCTGTGGTGAGATGGACAAAGTTTTCTTGGATTACCTCCTGGAATACTTGCTTCAAGTTGTTCTCCATTTTCCTTTCTTCCTCAGGGATATCAATCAGGTGTAGGTTTGACCTCTTGATATAATTGCACATCTCTTGTAGGCTTTGTTCTTTCTTTCTAAGTCTTCTTTCTGTTTTTACAGATGGGGTTAATTCTATGTTCCCGTCTTCAAGTTCTGAGATTCTTTCTTCAGCCAGATTAATTCTGGTATCCATGCTTGTCATCTTGTTATTTATTTCCTGCATGAAATTTTTTATTGCCAAAATATGTCTTACAAGTTCTTTCCATGTTGCATATTGTCTTTATTGAATCTTAGTCACTCTTTTCATCCATTGCCTAATCCTTGTCGTATTCTGGGGCCAGTCCTTGGTGACCTTCCATTGTTTGGGCACCAAGGTCTGATTTTTCAGGAGTTTTGTCTTTGGTATACTTGCAATTGCCTGAGGCCTTCCTTTGGTTTTTCCTCATTAGATCTCTTCTTTTTCTCTTTAGTTCTGTTATTCAGTGTCAGTGGGAGAGGCTTTCCCTTCCGATGCTTGGTCAGTGCTCTGTTTTTCTGTGATCTGGGCTCTGGATTTGTTCTATTTTGAAATATGGTGTTGGATGTGAAGCTTTGCTGTCCCTTGTAGTTTTTGAAATTTGAATAAAGTAGGAGATGGTGCACTAGGAATCAGAGACTACTTGCAAATTAAAATGTTAACTTATTGTGTTATGTGTTCCCTGAGACCCATTCCCCACTACCACTTTATATGATGATGCAATGCAAAGCAGAAATTAATGCAAAAGCAATTGAACACATATAGCACACCCCAAAACAAATTGGTATAACAACAAAGCGAAACAAAACAAACAAAAACAAAAGCAAAAACCAAGAAAATTAAACACACACACACACACACACACACACACACACACACACACATGCCTAACACAAAACAAACAGAGAAGAAAAACAGAAAGACCAGAGGAAAATTTTTTAAAAAGGGGGATTCAGGTCGAACCCTCACACATATATCGACACAAACCTTAAACTGTAAAAAATGAATATAAAAAAACCCAGAAGAAAAAGAGCAAGAACCAGTAACAACAAAATCAAAAGATGAAAACTCAACCATCTATATCTACACATAAACAGAAAATGACAAATAAAAGAAGAAAGAGACAGATAAATAAGAGAAAAAAATTGGGGGGCTATGCAGATCAAACGCTCACGTGTGAATTCATGAGCAAAGGAAAAATACTTAAAAAACTAGATTAACTAACATGAAAACAGTCAAAATGGCTAAAAATTAAAAAAAAATTGAAAATTTAAAAAATTCTTGCCCTTTTGGTGCAGGCTCTGTAATTTTTTCTCTAACCTGGTCTCTCCTACAAAGCCACTTGTTTCACTTTCTCCTCAGGGAATGAAGCAGGAAAGGAGGAGAGGCAGTGGAGGTGGGTGGGGCTGCTCTCCTCCCCTCCCACTTTCTTACGGTCAGGGAGACCTCCTCCTGTGGGAAAATACAGGATTGCCTCTTCTGTAGGTATGTACTATCATTGGGGGTTCCCCAACCAAGCTTATCTTGGAATAGAGTTCTCCTATTCTGAATGAGTCCAGGCTCTGCCTGGGTTTGTCCTTCTCAGTCAGGCCCAACTGTGTGGGTCTGATGTTCAGAGGATTGCTGGGGAGGAGGGCATTTGGGTCAACCCCAGAATAACCACTCATCTCTTTGGAGTTTTCCTCATCTTTTTATGGCTACACCCATTGTCCCACGGCTGGATCAGGGTAGAGGTTGGGGCACCTGGAGCTCAACATTCATCAGGCCCCTCTGAAGTTTGTGCTCTCAGGATATTCTGCTGTTTAGTGTCCATGTCTTTGTGGGTTTTGGGGGGATCTTGTAGGTGTTAATGTTTATTTTTATTCCACTGTGGTCCGAGAAGGTGCATGGTAAAATTTTAGTCCTTCCAAATTTGCTTATACTTGATTTATGGCCAAGTATGTGGTCCATCTTAGAGTACGTTCCATGCGGTCATGAGTAGAATGTGTATTCTGCGGTTTTTGGATGGAAGGTTCTGTAGGTATCAATTAAGTCCATTTGATCAAGAGTCACATTGAGGTTTCGGATCTCATTGCTGATTTTTTGTCCTGATGATCTGCCGAGGGTTGTGAGTGGGGTATTGAAATCCCCAGCTATGATGGTATTGGATTCGATATCTTTTTTTAGTTTACTTAGGAGTTGCTTTATGAAAGTTAGTGCTCCTATGTTGGGTGCATATATGTTTAGGATGGATATTTCTTGTTGATGGATTGAACCTTTTATCATTATGTAGTGGCCTTCTGTACCTTTTTTAATTTTTGATAGCTTAAAGGGTATTTTGTCTGAGACTAAGATCGCAATCCCGCCTTTCTTTTGAGTTCCATTTGCTTGAAAATTTGTTTCCCATCCTCTTACTCTGAGTCTGTGAGTGTCCTTTCTAGCGAGGCGAGTCCCTTGGAGGCAATAAATTGTTGCTTGGTGATATTTTATCCATTTTGCCATTCTATGCCTTTTCAGTGGTGCATTTAGTCCGTTCACATTCAAACTAATTATTGAAATGTGAGAGTTGATCCCTATCATAATGTTCTTACAGAGTTGTGTTGTCTTTCCTGTTTGTGTGATGTCTTTCTTTTGGCTTTGGAGTTGGCTCATGTGCGTTTTAATCTTTTGCCTGTACTCTTGTGAAGAATGTTGTTGTTCTTTTTTCCTTTTCTTCTGTGTTCAATACTTTCTTAAGTGTTTCTTGTAGAGGTGGTCTGGTGGCAGCATAGGCTCTTAGGGATTGGATATCTGGGAATGATTTCAATTCTCCCTCACTGATGAAGCTTAGCTTGGCTGGGTAGGTTATTCTCGGTTAAAATTGTT
>CAUYQG010011435.1:0-25325 GCA_963574415.1 Tarsius wallacei
TGGGTATCTATCTGAGGATGGGGAGACACCTCTTATCAACAAGGGTACCTGAACGAAATATTTTTGTATGCCTAACCCCTAACTGTACCCCACAATAACATAATAAAATAAAATAAAATAAAATAAAATAAAATAAAAAGAAAAAAAACAGCAGGTGTGGTGACCCATGCCTGTCTTCCCAGCGCTTCGGGAGGCCAAGGCAGAGGGATTGCTTGAGCCCAGGATTTCAAGACCAGCCTGGGCAACATAGCAAGATCTCTGTCTCCACAAAAAATAAAAAATTAGCTGGGCACAAGGGTGCATGCCCATAGTCCCAACTACTTGGGAGGTTGAGATGGAAGGACCTCCTGAGCCCAGGAGGTTGAGGCTGTGATGAGCTGTGATTGTTCCCCTGTGCTCCAGCCTGGGCAACAGAGTGAGACCCCGACTCAAAAAAAATGAAGGAAGAGAAATTTAAACAAAGAAACATACTGGGTCCAAACAACTGAGCACAGAAGAAGAGAGGAAGGTGGGAACATAACATGAGGATGTTTTCATTAATGACCCATCGATAGATCCAGCTTAATTTGCAGAGCTCACTGTGGGCACTCCTGACAGTCTGTGATGCAACCTTGAGGTTATTCCAGACACATACATGTTTCGCCACGTGAGGGACATAGGATCCATGGTGACAAGAGCTTGGAAGGTCCTTCCCCTCCCTGTAGGACTATCGCATTGCATTTATCAGACCCCATACAGGATTGACTGGCCTTAGCCATCTGGCTCCAAAACGCACACAGTCCTAAGGCTGACAGTGCTGTCCAACAGGTTCCATGCTGATGGAATGTTCTAGATCTATGCTGTCCAACATGGTCACCACTGGCCACACAGCTATTGAGCACTTGGCATGTGGCTAATGCAATAGAGGGAATACTTTTAGTTTTTACGCACTTTTTTTCCCTCCAGGCTGAGTACAGGGGCATGCTCACGGCCACTGCAGCCTCGATCTCCTGGGCTCAGCCTCTCTAGTAGCTGGGACGACAGGCATGTACCACCATGCCTGGCTAATTTTTTGATTTTTTTTTTTTTTGTAGAGATGAGGTTGTGCTATGTTACCCAGGCTGGTCTCGAACTCCTGGGCTCAAGCAATTCTCTCACCTCAGCCTCACAAAGTGCTGGGATTATAGGCATGGGTCACTGCACCTGGCCTCCTACTTTTTTTTTTTTGAGTTGGAGTCTCCCTGTCTCCCAGGCTCACTCTGTCTCACAGCCACCCCAGCGTTGACCTGCTGGGCTCAGGGGACCCTTCTGCCTCAGCCTTCCAAGTAGCAAGAACTAAAGGTGCATGCTGCCATGCATGGCTGAGTTTTTTTTTTATTATTGTAGAGGGCTCACCAAGTTCCCTGGGCTGGTCTTGAACCTGCAGACTCAGGCAATCCACTCGCCTTGGCCTCCCGAAGTAACTTATTTTCAAGTACTAGACCTTTGTGTTTTGTGGCTAAAATAAGGAGAAGTGTGATCCCACAGATCACATGGTTTACTGCTGCACAAAGAGAAATTTCATTCCCTTTTCTCACAATGCTTGAAGAAGGGAAGAGTAATGGGCAAGCCTCATGGGAGAACACTCAAGAGAACAGATGCATCAGCCACAAAGTGAGCGAGCTCCAGAATTGTTGAAGTCTAGTTGCTCAGTTAGGACAGAAGCAGGCCTCCAGGGAAAGTAACATCTAATTATATTTTGAGGTGTACAAGGGGGACCCAAAAAGACCTGGAATTATCTTCTGGAGGGTGGGCCCCTTGTAGTTTCAGCTTCCCTGCTAGGTGAGTGTTCTAGGAACCCATCAGCATCTGTGGACCAGCTGGTGTTGTGGTGAGAGGTTATGTTGGGTTTCAGTTATTTTTTTTGTGGGGAGATTATTTTCAACACATTTGCCCATTTCATGATGGGTGACTTACGTGCACACCTGCCCACACTGTGCTGAGTGTTCGGCAGTTTTTGACCACAAACGATATGACCCCCATGCCCTACCCTCCCTCTTCACCAAATCTTGCTCCAAGTGACTTTTTTGTTTCCCCAGATGAAAAAAAGTCCTCAAAGGGAAACATTTTGCCAATGTGGGAAAAAAAAAAAAAAAACAGCAGACGCACTCAAAGGCATTGACATAGATGAATTCAAAAACTGTTTTGAGTGGTGGGAAAAGAATCTTGCTAGATGTCTTACATCAAACAGAATACTTTGAAGGTGGCCAAAGTTTAAACATGTAAGAGTAAATAGACAATTTTTTATAAATTCTGGGTCTTTTGGGGTCCCCCTCACCTAAGTAGCGGTTCTTGGGAGAAATTAACTTGACCGACACAGCAGAGACCCACGATGACCCATAAGGTCCCTCAGTGCTGGAGAGAGATGCTGGTGTCCACTGGGAGGCATCAGCACTCACAGGGCAGCAGGGGTGGCCACATCACAACCTGGGCTCTCAGAGAAGCAACAGACAGTAGTGTCACCTGCCTGAGTTCTCAGAGTGTCTGTCAAACTCCTAGTTTTTATGTATTTGTAAGTCCAATAGTTGAGGTCAGTGACTCACATATGGGGTCTGATGAGGCTTGACGTCATGTTCTCTTGCAGGGGGAGGAGGGTTCATTCCAAGTCGTTGTCACAGCAAAACATATTCCAGGTAGCAAACCATGTAAGTGTTGGTAATCATGTCAGCACAAAACAAAAAACTCCTTAAACTTTGCAAAAGCAGATGGAGTGTCTAGTTTATGTCTGTGTTAAACAGCTGTGTTATGGCTGATTCAGTGTTAAACGTCACACTTTTTTTTTTAAGTCAGGGTCCCACTCTGTCTTCCAGGCTGGAGTACAGTGGCACGATCACGGCTTACCACATCCTCGAACTCCTGAGCTCAAGTGATCCTTCTGCCTCAGCCTCCCAAGTAGCTGGGACTACAGACATGAGCCACCATGCCTGCTAATTTTTTTTTACTTTTTTTTTTTTGTAGATATAGGGTCTCACTCTATTGCCCTGGCTGGTCTCGAACTCCTGAGTTCAAGTGATTCTCCTGCCTCGGTCTCCCAAAGTGCTGCGATTACAGGCATGAGCCACAGCACCCAGCTGAATGTCATGCTGTTAAATAGGAAAATGGTTTACTTTGGCAAAGCCTGTATCATAGGCTGTGGAAGGCCAGGTCCTGACAACGGCCGAGCAGAGAGCACATCTGTCCATTTCCCTCGGCTCTTGGCAGGTCTAATCTCCCACAATATTTTATCTTATCCTGAGGCTCTGGAGTTGAGTTTGCAAGTTAAAGGCAGACACAATGGGACCTCACCATGTATCTGTAAGGATCTGTCAACTATCGTTTTTCTCTTCCTTGCAAAAGAGGGAGAGGTAAAACTTTAAGAATATACCTCACCAGGTGCAGTGGCTCATGCATGTAAATCTTGATGCTTTGGGAGGCTCAGGTGGGAGGATTGCCTCAGCCCAGGAGTCGAGACCAGTCTGGTAACATAGTGAGACCCTGTCTCTACAAAAAAAAATCAGTAAATTAGCCAGGCATGGTATCACAAGCTTGTAGTCACAGCTACCTGGGAGGCTAAGGGTCACTTGACCACAGAGGTTGAGGTCACGGTGAGCTGTGATCATGCCACTGCATTCCGGCCTGGACAACATAGAAAGATTCTATCTCTGAAGATTGACAGCGGTAGATTAGATAGATAGATTGATAGATAGATAGATGATAGATAATTGATCAATTGATAGATTAATGTGTAGATAAACAATAGGTGGACAGATGATAGATTAGGTAGATGGGTATTATATACCCATCCACAGGTGGGTGGATGGGTATATAGATGATAGACTGAGAAAATAGATGAGATGGATAGATGAATGGGTGACAGATGATAGATCATAGAGATAGATAATAGAGATGGATGAATGGATTAGGCAGATAGATAGATAGATTGGATGGGTGAATGGATAAACAGATTGGATGGATTGATTAGGTGGATAGATAGGATGGACAAAATGGATGGATGGATAGGATGGACCAGGTGGATGGATGGATAGGTTGGATGGATAGATGAATGGATTGGATGGATGGACGTACTGGATGAATAGATGAGTGGCTGGATTGGATAGATGGATGGACTGGATGGATGAAGATAGAGACTTTATTCTTTCTTCTCTGGACTCTTTTCTTACAGGCTGGACAGCTGCGGCCTCACTGTTGCAGGCTGCCAGGTCCTGGCCTCCGCCCTCACCAGCAGCCGGAGCTTGACGCACCTGCACCTGTCAGCCAACAGCCTGGGGGGTGAAGGCATGAGCCTGTTGTGTTGGTCCCTGAGACTCCCTGGCTGCAGGCTGCAGAGACTGATGTGAGTCTGGCTAGCCTCCCTGGGGGGCTTCATTGCTTCCTAGCATGGCATGATGTCACCCAGCACAAAGCAGTCTGGAGTGGTCATGACAAAGGACCTATGTGTGCTGGATCCTGTCCCCATCAGCCATCTCCTAGGTTTCATCCTTCCTTGGAAAATCCCACCTCTGCCCTTGTTTCCTCATGGTGGGAAGTCATCACTTATTCAAAGACTGTCAGTTCTCATGACTCAAGGTCACCATGTCCTATGAAGTCACCCCTGAACACTGAATCAGCCAGCACTGAGTCACTGCCCCTGGGGGAGACACAGGGAACCTCTGGTCACGTCTTCATCAACTGATCAATATGTAGCATTGTTCTGCATGTTTCTGTCCCATGATACCTTATTGGATACATGTTGTTGCCAGGTGCAATGCCTCTTGCCTGTCATCTCAGCAGTTTGGGAGGCCGAGGCAGGAGGAACGCTTGAGCCCAGGGGTTTGAGACCACAAAAAAAAATCTCTACAAAAAATCAAAAAATTAGCTGGGCATGGTGACGCACGCCTGTAGTCCCAGCTGTCCGGGAGGCTGAGGCAGGGGGATCAATTAAGGAGAGGAGTTTGAGACTGGCCTGGGTAATATAGTAAGACCCTGTCCCTAAAATAAATAAACAAACAAATAAGCCAGGCATGGTGGTATACACCTGTAGTCCCAGCTACTTGGAGCCTAAGGTGGGAGAATTGCCTGAGCCCAGGAGGTCGAGGTTGAGGTGAGCCATGATTATGCCGCTGCACTCCAGCTTGGGCAACAGAGTGAGACTCTGATTCAAAAAAAAAAAAACCTTAGGCCAGACTTGGTGGCTCAGCCTATCATCCCAGCACTTTGGGAGGCCAAAGTGAATGGATTGCCTGAGCCTGCAGGTTCAAGACCAACCCGGGCAACTTGGAGAGACCTCCTCTCTGCAATAAATTTTTTTAAAAATTAGCTGGGCATGGTAGCGCATGCCTGTAATTCCAGCTACTTGGAAGGCTGAGGCAGAAGGATTGCCAGAGCTCCTCAGGTCAACGCTAGGGTAGCTGTGAGCATGCCACTGCCCTCTAGTCTGATGCCCCCCCCAAAAAAGACCTTAATGTACAAGTCTGCCTCATGGAAAGTCTGAAGGTTCCCAGTGAATGAGTAATGGGGAGATATTGTGGTAGGTAAGTAATGCCCCTACCCCAAAAAGATGTCCACATCCTAATGCCCAGAACCTGTGACTGTGACCTTCCATGGCAAAAGACACTACTAAGTTATGAATTGTTAAAAAAAAAAAATTGAGTTGGGGTCTCCCAGGATGGAGTGCAGTGGCATGATCATGACTCACCACAGCCTCAATCTCCTGGGCTCAGGTGATCCTCCCACCTCAGCCTCCCAAGTAGCTGGGACTACAGGCACATGCCACCACATCTCGCTAATTTTTCTTATTTTTTATTTTGTAAAGACAAGGTCTCACTATGTTGCCCAGGTTGGTCTCAAATCCCTGGATTCTGGCAATCCTCCCACCTCTGCCTCTCAAATTGCTGGCATGACAGGCATGAGTCACAGCAAAATTATGGATCTTGAGATGCGGAGATTATCCTGGGTGGATTATCTGGGGATCTCCAGTGTAATGAAGAGCATCCTTAATAGGGAAAGCAGGAGGCGGGGTATCAGAGGAGGAGCTGTGATGATGGAGGTGAGGGTGAGGCTGTTGCTGGCTGGGGGCCAGGTGCTGAGCACCAAGGGTGGCCTGCTGGGCTCAGGCAATCCTCCCTCCTCAGCCTCCCAAGCAGCTGAGACTACAGGCATACACCATCACACCTGGCTATTTTTTTATTTCTTATGTTTTTTATTTTTTATTTTTTAGTCGGAGTCTACCAGGCTGGAGTGCTCACAGCCACTGCAGCCTCAGCCTGCTGAGTTCTCGCAATCCTTCCACCTCAGCCTTGCAAGTAGCTGGAACTACAGGCCCACACCACCATGCCTGGCTAACTTTTAGATTTATTGTAGAGACAAGGTCTCACCAAGTTGCCCAGGCTAGTCTCAAACCCCTGGGCTCAGGCAATTCTCTCACCTCAGCCTCCCAAAGTGCTAGGATTAGAAGCTGAGCCACCACACCCAGCCTATTTTTTGTTTTATTGGAGACAAGTTCTCGCTATGCTGCCCAGGCTGGTCTTAAACTCCTGGGCTCAAGCAGCTCTCCCTCCTCGGCCTCCCAAAGTTCTGGGATGACAGGCATGAGCCACCGCACCCAGACCAGGTTTGTGTTTTAAGCAACTGAGTTTGTGATTGTGTGTTATAGCAGCCACGGGAAACCAGGCCATTGAGTATGAAGGAAGATTAAAAAGAGAAGACCAGAGGCTCCTGGAGAGTCACCAGCCTGTGCGTTGTGCCTGTCACATGCTAGGTGCTTTGGGGCTGTCTTGCCACTTAAGGCTAACTGCCACCTTCCATGCAAATAGGACCTGACGCCCTCCTACACAGAAACAGACTGGGGCTGAGAGAAGTCCAGATAACTCCACAATCACAGAGCAAGTCTGACACTCTCCTTTCCCCCATGTGTGTCCCACAGACTAAGTCAATACAGCCTGGACATGGGTGGCTGTGGCTTCCTTGTACTCATGCTCACAGACAGCGCATGGCTGACACATCTGAACCTTAGTGGGAACCCCTTGGAAGATAGTGGGGTGAAGCGTCTGTGCGAGGCCACAAGGGAGCCCTCCTGTTGCCTCCAGGACCTGGAGTGAGTCTCCCTTTTAGGGGGAGGGGTCAACTCTTCCATACGGGGGCCTAGAGTTTCTAGAAGCCCCAGCAGTGTGAGCAGGGAGACTGGACCCTAAACCTAGCTCCATGGTCTACGAATGCTTGCTCTTCCAGTGGGCACTGCAGGTGGGTGGGTGTGTCAACAGCATGATGAGTGTGGGGCAGGCAGAGAGGTGACTCCAAACAGGAGCCCTGTTCTTTTTTTTTTTCAATTTAAAAAATATATATTTTGTAGAGATGGGGTCTTGCTATGTTGTCCAGGCTGGTCTCCAACTCCTGGGCTCAAGCGGTCCTCCCACCTCAGCCTCCCAAAGTGTTGGGATGACAGGCATGAGCCCAGAACTATGCCCAACCAGGAACTAGGAGTTCCAAGTCACCCTTGGTCCCTAAACCCTGTTCATTTTCTAGAGGAGGTCATTTGACCCAAATTTATCTGTATGTGAGGGGTGGGAGGAGTGCTTGTCTATCTTTCTATCTTTTTCCTTCTGAAGCTCAAATTTCTTCCTCCCTTGTTGGAATGTTGCTATTTAGTAGAAGTTTTTCATTATTAAACAGACTACAGAAAAATTACAAAATGAAACAAAATGAGAAAGAATGCGGCCGGGCATGGTGGCTCACCAGCCTGGGCAACATGGCAAGAACTTGACTCTATAATGAATCAAAAAATTAACTGACAGTGGTGGCACTCACTTGTAGTCCCATCGGAAGGCTGAGGTGGAAGGATCGCCTGAACCCAGGAGGTTGAGACTGTGATGAGCCGTGACCGTGCCCCTGCACTCCAACCTGGGTGGCAAACTGACTCCAAAAAATGAATAAAAGATCTTAATTAGCAAAAATGAATCTTCAGGCTTACAACCATGTGGATATCACTATTGGAATGTTTCCATTTAATAGAAGTATACCATCATTAAACAGATTGCAGAAAAATTACAAAATGAAACAAAACAATAAAGAATGTGGCCAGGTGTGGTGACTCACTCCTGTCATCCCAGCACTTTGGGAGGCCGAGACAGGAGAATCACCCTTGAAATTCTTTTCACCTAGATGCATCTGTGCATTTAACGTTTTACAGAGGAGAGGCCCTGGCAGTGGGCACTTACTGCATTCCCACCATGTGTCAGGTATAGGACTCTGAATGTCTATATGTCTGATCTTATGTAGTCCCCTCCCTGCCCCAAAGTCACCTCCAGTAGGGAACTGGAACACCAAGGAACCACAGCTTTGGCTCTGGCATTTTGTTCTGTCTTTAAGGACATGCAGATTGCAATAAATAAAGCATGGGCTAGAGTCCCACATAATGGCATTGCATTTTGTTAAGTTTTTCCTAAAGCTGAACACTTAGGTTATCTCCAGACTTTAGTCGTGGGCACCTTATACACCTTTGTGTACTTGATAGCATTTTCTTTTTCTTTCTCTCTTTCTTTCTTTTTCTTTCTTTCTTTCCTTCCTTCCTTCCTTCCAGGGAAATAGGGTCTTGCTCTGTCGCCCAGGCTGGAGTGCCATGGCACGATCCCAGGCTGGGCTCAGGTGATCCTCCCATCTCTTCAGGTTGGTGAGATGTCATCTCACTGTCACTTGCTGCAAGAGTCTATCCTGTGCAATCTCAGAGAGCCCATGCCTGAAGAGCTTGGACCTTGCGGCCAATGACCTGGGGGATAGCGGTGTCACAGCACTGTCCCAGGGACAGAAACAATAGACCAGTTGTCTGTGGAGTCTCAGGTAACTTCCTGGGATCACCACTTTGGGGGCTGGGCTTGGAGGAGGAGGGAGACACAGGTGTGATGATGCTTGAACAGAGAAGGGGTTCTAGTCCTCACAACTCTAAGGGAGACAGAATGCAGCCTTGGTGGAATCACAGGCCTGGGTGCAGATTCCATCTTAGTTTCTTGGAATGGGTTAAACAAAACAATGGCAAATGGCCAAGTGTGGTGGCTCACATGTGTCATCCCAGCACTTTGGGATGCCGAGACAGGAGGATCACTTAAGCCCAGGGGTTTGACAACATGCCAAGACCTCATCTCTACAAAAAAATCAAAAAATTAGCTGGGTGTGGTGGCACACACCTGTCATCCCAGCTACTCAGAAGGCTGAGGTGGGAGGATCGCTTGAGCCCAGGAGATCGAGGATGCTGTGAGCTGTGATGGTGCCACTGCACTCCAGCCTGGGCAATAGAGGGAGACCCTGACACAAAAAAGAAAAAGTGAATTTCATCACATAGGTGATCCACAACCATCTTTTACACATGCCTCATATCATCACTGACTCGCCTCTCCTTGCCTCCAGCCTCAGCCTCTCTACTGAACATCTGTCTTTACACGTGCTTGGATATTATTTTAGAAGCAAACTCACAGAGAGAGTAAGCCTTCCTTCAACTCCATCTCTGCATCCAGCCACAGGTGGCTAAAACAGCTTAAGCTGCATCTCACAAACGTTCTCTTGTTGTGAGAATTCCTAATTGCACACTCTAGAATGATTAGGGCACTTAGAACCCACACGCCCACCACCTAGTTTAAACACTCATCAGTATTTCACAGCAAGTTAAGGATTTTTTTTTTTTTTTTGAGTTCGGGTCTCACTCTAGTTCCCAGGCTGGACTGCAGTGGCACAGTCAACAATCATGGTTCACCACAGCCTCAACCTCCTGGGCTCAGGCAAACCTTGCACCTCAGTCTCCCGAGTAGTGGAGACTACACGCATGTGCCACCACAACTGGCTAATTTATTATTTTATTGGTAGAGATAAGATCTCACCAAGTTGCTCAGGCTGGTCTCAAACTCCTGGGCTCAAGCAATCCTCCCATCTTGGCCTCCTAAAGTACTGGGATTTCAGGCACATGTCACCACATCTGGCTATTTTTATTATTATTGATCTTTGTAGAGGTGAGATCTTGCTGTGTTGCCCAGGCTGGTCTCATATTCCTGGGCTCAAATGATCCTCCTGCCTTGGCCTCCCAAAGTGCTGGGATGACAGGCTCATGCCACCATGCCAAACTAAGTTAGGGATTTTGACATTCTGCCCCAAATACCTCAACACGCATCTCCAAAAATACCAGAATGCTACCATACAATACCACTATTATTATTTCATGATATGCCTTGGCTTTTCATTGCTCCTGGGATAAAATCTGAAGTCATTAGGATGGCTGAAAACGTCCAGCCCCACCTCACACCACTGGCAGTGATCTCACCACCCAGTCATCTTCCTGTTCCTCAGGTGTTCCTCACTCCCTTCCACAAGAGCCATGTACGTGCCATTTCTTACTTATCAATGTATTCATTGACACGTCCCTCCTCCCTTCACGTCTTCTGAGTTTCCGGTGCAGTGTCACCCTCTCAGCAAGTTTCTCCAGGTTTCTCATTACGTTTTTTGTTGTTGTTCCAGGTGCTGTCAGTCTTTTCCTTTCTTTTATTATTATTATTATTATTGGAGTTGGGGTCTCACTCTTATCCAGGTTGGAGTGCAGTAACATGATCACGGTTCACAACAACCTTGACCTCCTGGGCTCAGGTGATCCTCTTGCCTCAACCTTCCAAGTAGTTGAAACCACAGATGTGCCTCCACGCTTGACTGATTTATTTATGAGGTTTTTGTTTGTTTTTGTTTTTGAGGTGAGGATCTTGCCATGTTGCCCAAGCTGGTCTAGAAATCCTGGGCTCAAGCAATCCTCCCACCGTGACCTCCCAAAGTACTGGGATGACAGGCCTCGTGAGCCACCACACCCAGCCTGTCTTTATCTTTCATTCTTTCTACAACTGTAATATAAGTCATCCAACAGTTCTCAAAGTGATAACAAAGGTAGTGGCCTCACCAGGGAACTCACTGGAAACGCAAGTATTTGGGTCTCTCCCCAGAACTATTGAGCCAGGAACTCTGTGGGTGGAATCCACCACTGACTCTAAAAAATGGAGAGTAAACGTATATGGTGAAATGAAGGGTCCATCACTGATCTTTGGGGTTATCTCCTGGGTGTCCCAGCCCTGCAGGTTGGAGGCATGTGGGTTGACTTCTGACTCCTGTGAGGTGCTCACCCTGGCCCTGGCCCACAACCAGCACCTGACCAGTCTACACCTGGCTCGGAATGACTTTGGTCCTGAAGGAATGGCCAAGCTTTGTATGGCCTTTGCACATCCTGCATCTAATCTACGAATGATTGGGTAAGTCTCCGGCAATTGTCTGTTGAGACACACCTCTGCTTCTCCTGCAGGCATGTGAGTTGGTGAAGTATCTGAGAACCATTAAGGTAGCTGCTTGGCAAGCAGATCTTCACATGACCAGGGAGTGCACCCACTGTGACCTGAGGGCCATGGTGGAAGAGGGAGGCAGGGCTCCTGATATCACAAAGCTTGCTTGTGGGTGGGTGGGGACAGCAGAGGGATAGGGTTACAGACGTCTATTCTCAGAAACTAGAATTGCAGCTGGATATGGTGGCTCACCCTGTCATCCCGCATGTTGGGAGGCTGAGGCAGAAGGATTGCTTGAACCCAGGAGTTCAAGGCCAACCTAAGCAAATTACAAGACCTTGATTCTATAAAAAAAAATCAAAAAGTAGTCGGTCATGGTGGTGCACGCCGTAGTCCCAGCTACTTACCTCAGCCCAAGAGGTCAAAGTTGTAGGGAGACATGATCGTCCCCCAACTCAAAAACAAACAACAAAACTAGAATTGCTATGAGATCCAGCAATTTTACTTTTACTTCTTGGTATATACCCCAAAAATCGAAAGCAAGACCTCAAAGAGATATCTGCATGACCGTGTTCATAGCAGATTCACAGTAATAGCCAAGAGGTGGGAGTAACCCTCGTGTCCATGGCTGGATGAATAAATTGAATGTGATATATATTAGATGGACTCCCCAAAAACCTGCAATTTTCTTTTGGATCACAGTTCTCTTGGAGTATAGGCTTCCCCCACTAGGTAAGTGTTCTAGGAACCCATTGGCACCAGCGGACCAGCTAGCATTGTTGTGAGAGGCTGCATTCCACTTCAGTGAATCTTCTTGGAGGTTGTTTCAATGTGTTTGCCCATTTCATGGTGGGTGACTTACAAGCACACCTGCCTACACTACACTGAGTCTTCAGCAGTTTTTGACCAAAAAACGACATGACCCCATGCCCCACCCTCCCTATTTACCTGATCTCGCCCTGAGTGACTTTGTTGTTTTTGTTTCCCTGAATGAAAAAAATCCACAAAGGGAAACATTTTGCTGACGTGGAAGAGGTGAAACAAAAAATGGCAGAAGCACTAAAAGGCATCAAAATGGACGAGTTCAAAAACTGTTTTGAGCAGTGGGAAAAGCATCTCAATAGGTGTATTGCATCAAACAGAGAGTACTTTGAAGGTGACTGATGCTTAAACACATAAGAATAAATACCAATTTTTATAAATTCCAGGGATTTTTGGGTTCCTCCTCATACGCACAAAATATTTTATTCAGCTTTAAAAAGAAAATTCTAAAAAAAAAAAGAAAATTCTGACACAGACTACAACATGGATGAACCCTGAGGACATTAAGAAAGTAGAATAAACCAGTCATAAAAAGACAAATACCATATAAGCCAGGTGTGTTGACTCACGTCTGTAATCCCAGCACTTTGGGAAGCTGAGGTAGGAGGCTCCCTTGAGCCCAGGAGATCAAGACCAGTCGGGGAAGCATACTGAGAACTCATCTCTATTTAAAAAATCAAAAAATTAGCCTGGTGTGGTGGCATGCACTTGTAGTCCCAGCTCCTTGAGAGGCTGAGGCAGGAAGGTCACCTGGGCCCAGGAGGTCGAGGCTGTGGTGAGCCATGATCATGCCACTGCACCTCCAGCCTGGATGACAGAGTGAGAGAGTGAGACCCTATCCCACATAAAATAAAAAAACCAAAGTGAAAGTTTCCAGGAACCTATAGTCAACAGTCAACATGAAGTGAGGACTTCCTGTACCTCCAAACTTTATAACAGGACCTGGCACAAAGTAGACTTCCATGAAGGAATTCATGGATGCACTGAGTCATCACACCTGCCTCTTAGGGTTGTGGTGAGGCATGTAGGGATTTACCTACTTTCCACAGGGAACGTGCCTGTGCTCCTTAAGAGTACGAAAAGAGGTTTGCAACCCTCAATGGGGCTTTCAGGGACTTTGCAGCAGGGAGAAGCATTCCATTCTAAGTCCCAAGTAATAAGTCTTCTTTCTTCTTCACAGGCTGTCCAAGTGGCAGTGTTCTGCAGAAACAGGGGAACTTCTGAAAAAGGTGCAGCTCCTGAAACCTCATATTGTGATTGAGGAACACTGGTATTCATTTGAGGAAGCTGACCGGTACTGGTGGAGAAACTGACGACAGGAGAGCCCTCCCTGCCTACGTCCCTTCTGTTGCAAGAACTGTAAGGACTGACCTCACAGAGCAAGCAGGGCCTGCAAGTTCCTTCTCAGAGACGGGGAATGACTTCAGGTTCTCACAAAGCCCTCAAGGGTAGGCGTGCTTCTGTGTTCCTTGTAGCTCGGTCACAGCATTTGAAGGCTCTACCTCAGAGGACCCTGAGGGGATCAAATAAAGTATTCACTGAGCATCTGGAAAGCATGTCTGGCAGTAGTCTTGATGAGTGAGGACTGTGATTGAAGAATAGAGAGTTCCTCAAAAGGGGCCCCCACACCTGGATGACACATCCTGCGGGTATCAAAGCACATACCTGAATATCAAAGGATGGTGTGACCATCAGTCAGGGGCGGAACTATGAACAAAGCTGCGTGCGTTTCTTAGTGGAGTATATGAGGGGGAACCTAAAAATATTGGGATTATCTTCTGGAGGGTGGGCCCCTTGTAGTACAGGTTTCCACCACTATGTAAATGTTCTAGGCACCCATCAGTATCTGGACCAGCTAGTGTTGCTGTCAGAGGTTACATTCGGCTTCAGGGAATTTTTTTGTGGCTTACAGGTGACTGGTTCATCCACCATGACAATGCACCTGCCCATACTGCATCAAGTGTTCAACCGTTTTGACCAAAAACAGCATCCCTGGGTCCCAACCTCCCTGTTCACCTGATCTTGCCCCAGTGACTTTTTGTTTGTTTGTTTTCCCAGATGAAAAACGTCCTCAAAGGGAAACAATGTGCCGATGTGGAAGAGGTGAAACAATAAAATGGCAGAAACACTAAAAGACATGCAAATTGACAAGTTCACAACGTTTTGAACAATAGAAAAAGCATCTTGGTAGGTATATTGCATCTCCAGTGGAGACCACTTTGAAGGTGACTAAAGTTTAAGCCTGTAAGAGTAAATACACAATTTTTAATAAATTCCAGGGGTTTTTTGGGTCCCCCCTCGTAGGTCTACACTCTCTACCATGCAGACTTCTGATCTTAGTAGGTAGGGATTGGGCAAATGTGGAGTTGCAACTGAGTCTTCAGGGAGTGTATTGGCCTGTGGTTGCTCAGGTGGGGTTGGGTGGCACTCACAGGTGTGTTCATTGGAGTGCATCTCTTCCTGATTGGCTGAATCACAGAAGCAAAGGGTGGCCATTGGTTGGATTGCAAAAGCATGTTCACTAAGGCACACTGTCTTTGACTCACTGAATGGGTTTACATCCAATTGGGTAGCTACTCGTTACCATGGCTACAGAATAGTCTGTTCCCAGAAGTGTGAGACATTCTTGCATTCTCACCAATGTACTTGTTATAAGTGCTTATTTTTCTCTAATCCATGATGATGATGACATCTATCTTGCTAGAGTCTGTCCTAAGCACTATCTATAAATTAGCTCATTTACTTGGGAGGTCAATGTGGGAGGATTACTTGAGCCCAGGAGTTCAAGACAGGTCTAGCAAACATAGCTTCACTTGGCTGCTTAGCAAAAAAAAAAAAAAAAAATCAAAATCAAATTAGCTGGGCATGGTGAGACACACCTGTAGTCCCAACTACATGGGAGGCTGAGGTGGGATGATTACCTGAGCCCAAGAGGTTGAGGCTGCAGAGAGCCATGATTGTGCCACTGCACTCCAAACTGGGCAGCAGAATGAGACCTTAGACTCAAAAAAGTAGAGGGGATGAATTTTTTGTTATGTGGATTTTACTTCAATACACAAAGCACCGTCTCTCTAACTCAGACCCATGTGTTTAGATAATGTGTTGTCACAGCACTCCCCAACTTTTGTGGTATCAGGGGCCAGTTTCGTGGAAGACAATTTTTGGGGGGAGGGAGAAAGGGGGAAAGGGGGATCATCAGGCATTTGATTCTCATAAGCAGCGCCCAACCAAGAGCTCTCACATGTGCAGTTCACAATAGGGTGTGTGCTCCCATGAGAATCTAATGCCGCCACGGGTCTGACAGCAGACATAGCTCAGGCAGTCATGCCAGCGATGGGGAGCGGCTGAAAATACAGATGAAGCTTCTTCTGCCCGGCTGCCCCTCACCTCCTGCCATGCAGCCCAGTTCCTAACAGGCCGTGGATGGTGCCGGCCCGCACCCTGGGGCTGGGGGCCCCTGCTGTGTCATGCACTTCTGCTCTTCGCCCAGGTCTGCGTCTTTCCATTCGCTCATCCTCGCTGCCATTCTCAAGAGTTCCAGAGGGGGGCGGCCGAGAGCCGGCGGGGAGCCTGCAGGAAAGCCTGGCCAGGCTGGTGCATCTCTGGGTCGCACGGGCGCGGAGCTCGGCACCCCCTCCCTCACCTCCTGGAGGAGGCGGTCTCCAAGACCTCTGGACTCCTGGCTGGGTCCTCATAGGGGCCCGTGCAGCCCATGCCATTCCTCTCAGTAATGGCAAGGCTGACACAGGAACCAGGGGGGAGGGGGATAGGAAGCTGCGAATCCCAAGCCCCCCCAGGTTGGCTGTCCATGGACTTTTCTGTGCCATTTGGGCACCTGCTTTCTGCCAGTGGCTCTGCTATGCACCAGGGACACAGTGGGCAGGAAGTGGGACGGAACACATAGCTGAGGCCTTGGGGTGGGGAGGGTGTGACAGACACGGGACGAGACGAGTGGCATGCTCCACAGGACTGGCTGTCCGGTTGAGGGCGACGCTCATTGGGGGGGCGCCTGCTGCCTGGCGAAGGCGGGCGGGGTGTCCGCAGACCTGGAGGTTCCCGTGCTTTCTGGCCCAACACCTGAGCAGCTGTTTCCACCCCTCCTCCAGGGAAGTGCCGGGGGAGCAGGGTGGGGGTGGAGGGAAGGAGACTCGGTGGTGGCTTCAGCATGGGCTGAGACAGAGGAGCGCCCTGGCCAGCCTTGGTGTCAACCCACAGGTGAGCCAGGTAAGTGGGCCGGGCAGGGCTTCTGGGAAAATGCAGGGAGCCCGTTCCTGAGGTCACAGAACTGGGAACTTCAGGCCGGATGGGCCCTCGAGGCTGGCTTGGTTTCTGAGAACCGGCGTGTTGGAGTAGTTGGATGGAAATTATTGTAATTGCCCAGTTTTCCCCGTTTTTCTCCCAGAACAATGCTTGATGCAGAAAGACGACTGCACTTCCCTGAGAGTTAGGCATGGCCACGTGCCTTGCTCCTCTGGGCAGAAGCTTCAAACCTAGCACAGGATGTGGGCCAGGTGCAGTGGCTCACACCCATCATCCCAGCACTTTGGGAGGCTGAGGCGGGAGGATCACTTGAGCCAGGAGTTTGAGACCAGCCTGGGCAACATAGCAAGACCTCTCTCTACAAAATATTAGCTGAGTATGGTGGCATGTACCTGCAGTCTCAACTACTCGGGAAGCTGAGGCAGGAGGATCACCTGAATCCAGGAAGTTGAGGCTGTAGTGAGCTATGATCCTGCCACTGCACTCCAGCCTGGGTGACAGAGAGAGGCCCCAATGCAGAAGGAAGGAAGGAAGGAAGGAAGGAAGGAAGCAAGGAAGGAGTGAGCCAGGCACAGTCATGCCTGTAATCCCAGCACGACGGGAGGAGACAGAGGCACGAGGATTGCCTGAGCCTACAGGTTCAAGACCAGCCTGGGCAACATGGCAAGGTCTCATTTCTACAATAAATAAAAAAAATTAGCCAGGCATGGTAGCTAATGCTTATGGTTCCAGCTACTTGGAAGGTTGAGGCAGAAGGATTACCTGAGCCCAGCAGGTCGAGGCTGTGGTGGCAAGAATCGTGCCACTGCACTCCAGCCTGGGCAACAGAGTAAGACCCCAACTCAAAAAAAAGAAAGAAAAGAAAATTGGATGTAGCACTTTCCCGAGTTACTTGGGTGTGGGACCCTGTCTCTCCACATACCTTGTCAATATTCCCTGGACACACACTCGGGACATCCTTTGAGAAACACCCCCCCGCCATGAACGTGGCCCTCAACTGGACAGCCAGTCCTGTGGAGCATGCCGCTCATCTCGTCCCGTGTCTGTCACACCCTCCCCACCCCAGGGCCTCAGCTGTGTGTTCTGTCCCACTTCCTGCCCACTGTGTCCCTGGTGTATAGCAGAGCCACTGGCAGAAAGCAGGTGCCCAAATGGCACAGACAAGTCCATGGACAGCCAACCTGGGGGGGCTTAGGATTCGAAGCTTCCTATCCCCCTCCCCCCTGGTTCCTGTGTCAGCCTTGCCATTACTGAGAGGAATGGCACGGGCCACACGGGCCCCTATGAGGACCCAGCCATGAGAGGCCACAGGGCCTTGCACCGGGGCCAGCACTAGGGACAGGAGATGGGCTCCCACCGCCCACACACCCCCCCATGTCCCCTCACACCCTCCCCATACCCCCCATGCACACCCTGCTGCTTATGACTGGACGGCTGCCCAGCTGAATGAGCAGTGGAAAACTGTGGCGCCCATGAGTCTTGCAGGGCCCATGGCAAGCTCCTTGAGAACAAGCCTCCCTGTCCTTACCTGAGACCCACCCAGTGCCAAGGACATGAAGCCAGGCTCACAAACACCTGCTGTGGCTGGGCACAGTGGCCCACACCTGTCATCCCAGCACCCTGGGAGGCCAGGGTGGGAGTATCATTCGAGCCTAGGAATTTGAAACCAGCCTGGGCAACACAGAGAGACTTCATGTCTACAAAAAATTCAAAACTTGAGCCAGGCATGGTGGCCTGAACCTGTAGTCCCCAGTGGCTCGGGAAGCTGAGGTGGAAAGATCACTTTAAGCCCAGGAGTTGGAGGCTGTGGTGGGCTGTGATCATGCCATTGCACTCCAGCCTGAACAGATCTTGACTCAGAAAAATAAACAAACAAAACACCTGCTGAATGAGTGGTAGAGCATGGGCGGGTGCTATTCTGTGCACAAATAAATAACTCCACGTGACACCAAGTGCTGGGCAGTGCAGGCTGGTGTCTTCCAGCATTGTGGGGCATCTGCCTGAGTGAGTGGGGTGTTCACTCACCAAATTCTACATCATTTGGTAAGCCGGGGCCCCTGGGGGTGAGTGCAGAGTTGGCTCCAAGCCTGGGTCCCCCCCACCACCACGTCTGTGCCCTCCAGTAGTCGGCAGCTCTAGTGACTGGGCACCAGGCTTGGGTCTGAGGTCCCTAGGCAGGTGAGCCCTTCTTTTCACGGGGGAGGGTTGAAGAGGCAGTCCACTCGCTCAGGGCCACATGGTCTGAAGCAGCAGGGTGTGGACTGCTTTCCAGGATGGAGCCTCCAATCCCCACCTGTTGGGAGTCAGCAACGGAGGCCCACTGATCGTTAGAGATTCTAGGTCCCGAGACCACTAGAATGCATTCGGGAGCTGTTGACCCCATTTTCTCCCCCTTTCTACTTAGCACTATAACCAGAAAAAACTCCTGTAAGCTTGAACATAAAAACTCTGAGACCGGGACGAACACAGGCTAACTTTAGAAGCTCATTGTTCTCATTCTTCCACAAACTGCAGTTTTGGCTTTCACACAACTTACAGTTCAAACTTGGGTCACATCTAAGAGCCTCAGTGCTGGTCACAGGCTTCTGGGTCATGATTTTAGGATTTATTGAAGTTGAGTAAGGTGTAAATTGTAGAATATAGTTTCAGAAATAAGTTTAGACAGCCATTTTATTGAAAGAATGCAGCTAGGTTACTTGCTTGTAGCCCACTGTGAACTTTGGACTGGGCCACATTCCAAACATTCTGGGATGGGCCGCTTTAGGTTGTAGAGTAAGTACTTAAGTTTCTATAGAATCATTTAACTTGGTATTTGTATAAATTAGCATAGGATGAAAAAGGTTTATAGGATAGGTCAGTTATAGATTAAGATTAACATTTGTTATGGGATTTTTAGGTTATTGATTGTAGAAACTTTGTATTCTTAGAAGGTATTGCATTTAAGGAACATTAACCAAGCATAATAAAGAGAAAGACAATTTTGAGTTTGTTCTTCCTCATACCTGAATGAACATCTGGTGAGTGGGGGACGCCCCTCATGCACCTGGCTTTGTGTTCACCTGAAAGACATGTGAGTCTGACTGTGCAAAATTTGGGGATAGAAGCCCACTGTTAACACTCAATAAACAGCTTCTGCTCAAATCTGAAGAGTTGTCCAAGTCTCTCTCTCTCTCTCTTTCTCTCTCTCTCAGTCACCAACGCCGCCCCCACCTTTGGGAACCCCTGGACTCTGCAGGAGCAGGACTCGGCACCTGCTTCCAGCCCCCTCCCAAGCGGGTGTTACAGGGGCAGGGCAGTTCCCCTCCACCCAAGGCTAGT
This sequence comes from Tarsius wallacei, assembly GCA_963574415.1. Taxonomy (NCBI): domain Eukaryota; kingdom Metazoa; phylum Chordata; class Mammalia; order Primates; family Tarsiidae; genus Tarsius; species Tarsius wallacei. The sequence goes on from CAUYQG010011435.1 coordinate 19,692, forward strand.
GCTCCACAGAAAGGGCCCAGACATCCGGCAAGGTGATCTCAATCTTTGATCACGCGGGCACTCCCAACAAACAACCCAGTGTCCTCCTTGACAGTGACCTGAAATTTCAAAGTAACCTCAACTGTGCCATGCTATCCAAGCAGGGCAGTGGCCACTGAGGACACACCAAGACCCTCTGACTCATCCCCTAGGGTCCCAGCTGGCTCACTGATGGCCAATGGCCTTGACGTCTGAGCCCCTCCTCCTCAAGGGAGGCCCAGGCTCTCAGCTCCTCAGGGCAAACTGGGGGCTGCCCCTGAAACCGGCATCCTCCTCCAGTGCCCCCTTTCCTGCACACCCCTTTTCTTCTACAAGAGCGAAAGGAGCCTGTGGCTGCCTCCTCTGATAGCCTGCCCTGGGCAGAAGACAACCACTGCTGGCCCACTCTTGGCTTCTTTGGCCCCTGCTGCGGTTCCAGGAACCTGCAGCTGACCTCCCAGTGGACGAGCGAACAGCGCCCACGCGGGATGGCTATAGGAATCCTGGAACCTTTCCAGAGCACTGGCCCTGGGCCTGGGTCACAGCACTCCACCCGGCTGTTGCTATGGCACCTGTGCCTCCTCGCCCCATCCCTGCTGGCCCTCCACCTGGTGCCTGTGGCTGGGACAGGGTCTGCCCTTCCCACCCCCATTCTCTCCTCCTCCTCCTCTGGGGTCTCCAGCTGGCCAGGCCGACAGCAGGCCGAGACTCCCGAGAAGTGGAGCAAGGAGGCTGGGAGCAGCCATGCAGCAGGAGGGAGGGGAGCCTGCCGGCCACGGAGCTACCCGGGTCTCAGGACTCCACTGCAGGGACAGCCTGGCAGGCCGCCAGGGCCCTCCCAGACCCAAGGGCAGCGCCTGCCCCTCCCCGCAACCCCATCCCACTCCAGAGCACAAGAACCCAGTGGGCGACAGTCAGAGTGTGCCTTTTATTGCCCTTCCCCAACGCCCGGGCTGCGCCACCCTCCGGAGGGCGCTCCTGAACAGGGCGGGCTCGCGCCTTCCTTGCCACTGAACTGAGAGCAGGAACGACTTGGGCTAGAAGAGAGGAGGGGACCCACAGGGCGAAAACAGAATGGGGGGCCAGGAACATGGGTATGACTCAAAAAAAAGCCTAGGGGAGAGGGCTCCATCTCTCTTCCCTCTGGGATCCACTACGCCGGGGCTGGTTCCCATCCCTCGAACACCCGCACCCCACCCAGGCCGGGGAAGGCAGGAGGTGGCCTTTCTCGAGGGTCTGTGGCCTCTGGGCCTCTGCGGTGCTCACTGTCCATCCGGTGCCCAGGACCCCGGGATCCGGCCGGGTGGCAGGACTCGGCTGGGTGTGGCGGGACGTGACCCCACCCCGGCCGCCGCCGGGGCCCCGCCCGTTTCACGAATGACAGGGAAGGGCAGGAGACGGGCACCAGCCCATAGCCCTGCGTGTCCATCTCTCCCCATCTCGTGGTCGTGCGTCATCATTCCACGCCCAGGGGGCCCACTGCTCCCGGGCTGCCTGCCCCTACTGGCAGTCACCGCTGCGGCACTCGGCACACAGCCCACTGGCTGCCTGGTCCTTCGGGTCCTCCTTGCCGCCCGCACGGTAGTAGCTCTGTCTGCAGCTGCTGCAGACCGAGGGCACACCTATGGCGTGCACGCGCTTGTGTCTCCGGAGTGCTGTGCCCTGCACGAAGCCCTAGCCACACTCCACACAGATGTGCGAGGACTCCTTGCTGCGCCCTGAGCCCATCCGCGTGCTGTGCCCACTGGTGCGCCAGAAGCCCTGCGCCATGGTTTAAGCCCTTCCCGCACTCCAGACACATGTAAGGATTGGGGGCCCCGTGCGTGCCACTACCGCAGCCCCACCGCCTTGGCGCCCGCACCTGCCATGGCTGCCAAGGCCCCCTTGCTGGGTGCGCCCACCATGATGACGCCCTCGCCGTCGCCCACCAGGATGGCGATCTCGCTGTACACCACCACCGCAGCGCAGGCACACGGAGGGCTTGAGGCTACTGTGCCAGAGCTGTTGCCTGGCCAGGTTCTTACTTTTCCTGAAGCTGCGGCCACAGTCGAGGCAGGAGTAGGGCTTCTTGCCCGTGTGCGTGCGCTGGTGCCGCATCAGCTTGGACCAGTGGCTGAAGCTGTTCCCGCACTCGTTGCAAATGTAGGGTGCGGGTGGCTGCGGCCAGGGTGGGGGCCGGCCGGGCGCAGGCTGGGGCGGGGTAGTAGTCGTCATCCATGATGAGGACGTCCACTGGAAAGCAAGGGGGAGGGGCAGAGAGGCAGTGGCCAGGCGTCTGTGCATGGGAGCTGAGGGGGCTGAAGTCTTGCTGACCTTGGCAGGACACCCCTATAAGCCTGCAGGCCGCCAACCTGGGATGGCTGCACATCTTGCCTGCCCAGACTCATCGCCCCCCCACCGCAGTTCACTGCATGTCTGCGTGTTCCTCACTCTCCCCTACCAAGTACTCACTTGCGAGAGCATGGGTCCACTGAGCTTCCCGACGTTGGGAACACCGCCTGGGACACCCGAGGGCCTCCTGAAGGTCTGTTCCACAGAGCCGTGGACACACTGGTACGTGGGTCAGGGTCGCAGGTCCCGGAAAGGTGCTGTGAAGAAATGACATCTGAAACCCAACCACTAGGAAGAGGGGGCTACGCAAGGGAGGGCCAGACCCCTGTGTAGCCACCACCGGCCCTCAGCCCAGCACACGGGGAAAACACCCCGCAGATGTGCAGCACAAGTGGCGGCAGCACCCTTGGGCTCTAGACAACCCCAACCACAGGGTGGAGAGCAGAGGAGAGGAGGAAACCGGGGTGAAGGGGACCAGAGCCACATGGGAGCTGCACCCCACTACACCCGAGGAACAAACCCGCACTACTAGCCTCTCTTACAGGGCTCTCAGACTACTCAGCAGTTAAGGAACATGGACCTTGGACTCTGCACACCAAGGACACCCTCAACTCAGCCCAGCAAGCCCCTCACACACAGCCCCATGCCTGCCCCAAGGCCTCCCAGGGAGGGCCCGGGCCTCCCTCCAGCAACTGGAGGTCCTCGTGAACCTTTCACTACACTGGCTGTCCCCAAGGGGTCTGCCCAGAGCTGCAGCGCCTGGCAGGAGGACCTCCACAGGTGATCTTGGGTGCCCCTGCAGGCACACAGACACACACGTGCATATATACACATGCACACAGACATATGCACAAAGATACACACAGACACTTGCACACAACACATGCACTCACACACAGACATGCACACACACAGAGACATACATCACGTACACTTCTCTAAGGATGACCTGGAGCACACCTGCCCCCAGATGCTCTAAGACCAGTAAGTTCTAGCACGTGCCTGTGGTTCCAGCTACTTGGAGGGCTGAGGCAGAAGGATCACCTTAGTCCAACAGGTCAAGGCTGTGCTGCGATTACAGCCAAGAGCCACTGTGCCTGACTGAAAAGTCTTAATTATTCACCTTTCAGTGTGCTATTTATAGAATCAAAGAAGAATCAAATTAAGAAAGTTTTATTTTGTCATACTTTGCTAAGAGCCTTGTTTGTTTTAAATTCATAAATGTATATTGTTTTTCTGTATCTTTTTAGATAATCATAAGATTTTTCTCTTATATTCCATAAAGGTGGTGAGTTATACTGATTGATTTTAAAATGTTAAACAAACTTGCTTTTCTGGAAATCTTTCAATAGGTTGTGATGTATTATTCTTTTTATGTTAATGGAATTAGTTTCATAATGTTTTAGAATTATTGTACCTGTTTTCATATTTTAAAGTTTTTAGAATTTTGCATCCATTTTTGTAATAAATTTTTTGTTGTTTTAATATCAAAATTATTTCTTATTCTATGTACATAAAATATATGTATATAATTTTCTCAGTTTTTAATACAACTTTCTCTTTTCCAATATACACATGAAAAAGTGCTCAGCCTCACTCATCATCAGAGAAATGCAAATCAAAACCACATTGAGATACCACCTAACCCCAGTAAGAATGGCCATCATTAATAAAAACAAACAACAGATGCTGGCGAGGATGTGGAGAAAAAGGAACTCTTCTCCACTGCTGGTGGGAATGCAGACTAGTACAACCTCTTTGGAAGACAGTGTGGTGATTTCTGAAGGAACTAGAAATTGACCTTCCATATGACCCAGCAATTCCCCTATTGGGAATATACCTGGAGGAACTCAAATCATTCTACAAAACAGATACCTACACAAGTATGTTTGTTGCAGCTCTATTCACAATAGCAAAAACACGGAACCAACCATGTTGCCCATCAAAGCTGGACTGGATTTTTAAAATGTGGTACATATACACAATGGAATATTATGCAGACATAAAGAAGGTCAAATATATGGATTTTGCAGCAACTTGGATGTATTTGGAGTCAGTCATGCTCAGTTATTTATCACAGAAACATGGAACTGAGTTCAATATGTTCTCACTCATAAGCTGATCTTGAACAATTACAATGCTATAAGAAAGTGATTGACAGTAGTGGGAAACTGTTGGGGGGGGGTTGGCAGTTGAGGGAAACTGCTAGGGGAGGGAGGGGCATACCTCAACAAGGGTACCTGCATGATCAATGTTTATATACTTAACCCTGAAATGTAACCCATATATTTATAATAAAATTTTTTTAAAGTTTTTAGAATTCTGCATCCATTTTTTGTCATAGATTTTTTGTTGTTTTAATATCAAAATTATTTCTTATTCTATGTAAATAAAATATATGTATATAATTTTCTCAGTTTTTTAAGAGCATGCTGAGAATTAATTTTTTTAACATATTTTTATTATAAAACTGTGGGGTACAGTTAATGGTTAGGTATACAAATGTGCCTCGTTCAGGCACCGATGTTGATAAGGGGTGTCTCCCCATCCCTAGACAGCTATTAACTACCATCAATCCCACCTCCATTCCCCTCCCTATCCCCCCATAGTTTCCCACCACTGTCAATCCTTTTCTTATAGTGTTGTGATAGATGTTCAAGGTCCACTATATTAGTGAGAACATGTGATACTTAGATCTTTGTTTCTGTGAGAAATCACTCAGTATTATAGACTCTAGTTCCATCCAGGTTGCTGCAAAATTCATGATTTTGTTCTTTTTTATGACTGCAGAGTATTCCATCATGTACATGTACCACATTTATTTAATCCAGTCTTGTTTTGATGGACAGCATGGTTGGTTCCAGGTTCTTGCTATTGTGAACAATGCTGAGATAAACATTTGTGTGCAGGTATCTTTTTGATAGAGTGATCTGAGTTCTTCAGGGTATATTCCCAGTAGGGGGATTGCAGGGTCATAGAGGGGGTCGATATTTAGAGCTTTTAGGAATCGCCACACTGCTTTCCACAGAGGTTGCACTAGTTTACACTCCCACCAACAGTGTAGTAGTGTTCCCTTTTCACCACATCCTCTCCAGCATCTGTTATTATTTGAGTTATTGATAATGGCCAATCTGACTGGAGTTCGGTGGTATCTCAGTGTAGTTTTAATTTACATCTCCTTGATGATTAGTGAGGTCGAACATTTCTTCATGTATCTGTTGGCCGCTCCTATGTCTTCTTTTGAGAAATGTCTGTTCATATCTTTTGCCCACTTTGTAATGGCGT